>JAQQSO010007212.1:0-10780 GCA_028658305.1 Pachyuromys duprasi | reverse complement strand
GTCATTAGGATTGATTGCTGATAGCATTCAATTTCTTCTGTCAAATCATCTGCTTAGTGATTTTGTTATTTCTGCAATCTAGCTGATTTATTTTTCTGGCAAGAGGGAAAAGGAAAGGCAGCGGGAATGCTTCCTTGTGATTAACAGCATTCAATTCCATGAAATAACCATGACAGTGAAAATGCCATTTGCAGCTCATGGCACTGCACACACACACACACACACACACACACACACACACTGCGCGCAAGGGCACACACACACACACACACACAAAGAGGGGGGTGGACCGTGAGACTGCAGGGTAGATAGGCATACACGTTTTCTTGTTTTTGTTTTTGTTTTTTCCCTTTTTACTAGCTGCACTGGCTAGCTGGCACAGATACAAACTGGTACAATGCTTATGAAAAGGAGCCTTTTGGCAACACAGAGGGAAAGTCTTTGAAATGTCTATATGTGGATCCTGCAAGTCCACAGTTAAGGAGAGACCATCCAGGATGCTAGCCTAGAATTGGCTTGACAAGGAGGGATTCACTCATCAGGGCACGCAGTGTTGGTTTTAAACACAGGGAAAGAACTAGGCACCACCTGAATGTCCAACAATGCGGGAATGATTACAGAAATGTTAAGGTCCATGGATACATAGGAGCACACTGCAGGCACTGAAGATGACGTTCCATAAGCCTGTTGAATAGCATGGAAAGAAGTTCAATGCGCTGATTTCTGTTTGGTTTTAGTCGCTGAAAAAAGCAGGTTAAGAAACACCACATACATGAACCACTCTACAAGAATGTTAAAAGGGAAGGTGGGTCTGGGGTAAGAGGGAGAGAAGGGTGGAGCAGAGAGCTTGGAAAAACAGCACACCAAAGAAGATAAAAGAGGTTCTCTCTGGGTATTAGGATGGTGGGAAGCAATTACACTCTTGGTTCTTTCTCCCACATCAGACTTCCTTCTCCTTCCAGATAGTTCTACCATGAGTTGCATCACCTGTGCAATAAACAAAGAGACAGAAAAAAACAAAAACGCTTTTAAGAATCAGACCAAGAAGAGGCACCGCGAGAAGAGGCAGCCTTCAACTTCTCAATTGGCACAGATTAGTGGGGTTATTCTCAGGGTCCCTGCTAGGGTTGGGGAGAAGGGGGGAGGGGAGGCTGAGGGGGTAGGAGGAGAGGATGGGAGAAGAGAGGGGCTGAGAGCAGAAGAGGGGATGGGGAAGTCAGCTAGCTCCAGGGAGAGGGGGTGAGGAAAGGAAGAGAGGAGAGGGGGGAGGAAAGGGGGGGAGGGCAGGAGAGAGAAAGGAAAGAGGAAAAGGGGGAGGGAGACGGGATGAAGGAGGGAGGAGGTGGAGAGGGAAAAGGGAGAGGGGGAGAAGGAGGGAGGGAGGGAGAGAGAAACCTGCACTCCCAATACAATACACTGCTGGTGGGTTGGGGGGAGGGGGCGCGGGGGGCTGTAAACGGGGTGGGAGCCAAGATTTGGCTCTACAGGCTGGGTCCTGGGCTGTGTTCATCGAAAGGTGGCCTCGTCATCGGAGTCATCGTCGAAATCCTTGAGGTCAGCGCTGGTGGACTGGCGGGCCCAGGCTCCCCTTTCGGCCTCTCTCTCCTTGTGGGACTTGAATCTCCCCACAAAAATCTTGCGGTAGTTCAGGAACATGCCATTCAGCGCATCTATGGCCCGCTCGGCAGACTCCTGCTTCTGGAAGTGCACGAACCCATAGCCCTTGGGCCCCTTTTCATCACAGGCCACCTTGCAGGACAGGATGTTACCAAAGGCCGAGAAGATGTTGTACAGCGCCTTGTTGTCGATGGTCTTGCCCAGGTTCTTGATGAAGACGTTGCCCACGCCGCTCTTGCGGAGCGACGGGTCCCTCTGGGACCACATGATGCGCACTGGCCTGCCATGTATAACGTCAAAGTTCATGGTCTCCAGGGCCCGCTTGGCGTCCACCGGTTGCTGGTAGTTGACATATGCGTAGCCCAGGGAGCGCCGGGTGACCTTGTCTCTGCAGAGGCGGATGGACAGGATGGGCCCTGCGGGGCTGAACTTCTCATACAGCATGGACTCGGTCACCTCGGGGTGCAGGTCGCCCACGTACAGCGAGGCCGTGGGAAAGTCTGGGTTCCCATCATCGGAGCCCCCCGCCGCGGCCTCTTCCTCTTCTGCGGCCAAGGCCGCTGCCAGCTCTTCATCCATGTCCACCCTCCCGTAGGAGGGCGACGCAGCAGCCTCCGCAGCGGCCCCGGTGGCCTCCGCCAGGCTGGCCTCGGTGGCTGCCACCGACGCGGCGGCGCCGGGGGCCTCTGCCTTCTCCCCGGCTAGAGCCGCCGCCTCCCCCAGGCTGGCCTCCGCCGCCGCCGCGGCCTCGGCCTCCACATCAGCCTCCACCTCTGCTTCCGCCTCCGCCACGGAGGCCTCCGCCACCGCCTCCGCCACGGTCGCCGCCGCAGCCTCCGCCTCTGCCGCCGCCGCCGCCGCCGCCACCGCTGCGGCGACCTCCGCCGCCACTGTCGCCGCGGTCGCCACGGTCACCACTGCCGCCGGGCCGCTGCCGCGACCACCCTTCCCGCGAACTGAGGGGGCGGAGAGGCGGCGAGAGCCGGTGGGCGCCGGACCCCGGGCCGGGGGCTAGCGCTGCAGCTGTGGACAGGGGTCCCGGTCTGGCCGAGCGGGCGGGACCGAGTCACCTGGGGTGGCCAGCGCCAGCCCCTAGCGCGCAGAGCCTGGTCTCCGCAGCCTGCCGCCTGCCGCCTGCTGCCTCTTGGTCGTGGGCTGCCGTGCGGGGCGCGGGCGAGAGGGCGGCGTGTGGTGGGGGCGGGGGGTGTTGGCGTCTGTGGTCCGGGCAGCTGGGAAGGCTTCTGTCTCTTTGGTTCCCCCTGTGGCTGCTGCGGGGCTGTGGGGCTGCGGGGCTGTCGCGGGCTGCGGGGGCGGGGTTGAGAGCAGGGTGGAGTTGGGCTTGGGGGGACCAGTATGCAGCCTCTGGGGCGCCCATGCGCTTGGCAATAGGATGCCAGGGACAGGACCAGG
The DNA here is from genome assembly GCA_028658305.1 of Pachyuromys duprasi. Lineage (NCBI taxonomy): Eukaryota > Metazoa > Chordata > Mammalia > Rodentia > Muridae > Pachyuromys > Pachyuromys duprasi. The sequence continues at coordinate 7,753 of JAQQSO010007212.1, read as the reverse complement.
AGCTGGACCTAAGGAATTCAGGTGCCATGTCTTTGGCTGGGGAGAGGGGGCGGGGTGTGAGGGGAGTTCTCTGCCCCTTGCCCCCCACCCCCCGTGAAGGAAGGTTGCTATGATTCAAGTGAGAATCTTGCAAGAGTGGGTGAGGTGGCCTTGAAGCTAGGCCAGCCCTGCCCAAAGGAAGCGATTCCAACATCCAGGAGGCTGGCTGTCTTCTCCCTCTAAAGAGCTGCCTGCACACACAACACACACACACACACACAGAGAGAGAGAGAGAGAGAGAGAGAGAGAGAGAGAGAGAGAGAGAGAGAGAGAGAGAGAGAGAGAGAGAGAGAGAGAGAGAGAGAGAGAGAGAGAGAGAGAGAGAGACCAGACCATTAGTGTGCTTTCTCTCTCTACCTCTGTGTGTGTGTCCTCAACTGTGTTTATGTGTCCATTTGTGTGTCTCTGTCTCTCAAAGTGACACAGAGCCTCAAGAGCATGCACTCTCTGATTCTGCTGCTCGGTTTCTGTTCTTTTCCCTCTTTCTCTCTCTGTCACACACACACACACACACACATACACACACACACTCACACATCATCTCCACCATTGCCACCTAGGAAGACATGAGTCTTCCCAGCTCCCCACGCAGCTTGATGAGCCATTTTCTCAGCCTGCTCCCCCTTCCTACTGCCCCCACACACAGTCAGCAACATTTCCAAAAGAGAGAATAAAGAATGCGCGCTCATTCATAATGCCCTTCCACAAATACTCTACATAGAGCCTGCGCCAGTCCCTGGGGATGCAGAAGTCAGGAAGACAGAGGAATATGGGCTGCCTTTGAGCTTTTCCTGGGGAGCAGACAACCTGGACTGGAAACTGCACCCCACTCCACCCTCAGCCTCTCTCTGACTATGCCCCAGCTTCTTTACTGATGTGAACCTGGGTTCACATCACAAGACAGCTTCAACTCCCACTGCCAGGTGGGAAGTGAAAATCAAGAGCACCTGGTGTCCATGGCAGCCCTCAATGATATGTCAGGGAAAGCCAAGCAGGGCCTGGGCAGTTTGGGCACGGGCTGAGAAGAGCCTGGTCTAGAGACAGGTGCTTGTTCACTCTTGGCTATGCCCTTGAGGCTCTGAGGTTCCTGACCTGGACCAAGAAATGCACACCTCTGCCCAGAAGGCAAATGAGAACCTTCGGACCTGGGCTCCCTTCTTGGGATGACATGTAGAATCCGTAGTCACCAGCTAGTGCTTCTGGCAATGGGGGGCTGGGAGTGTAAAAACACAGTGTGGAAAGGGAATGCTGGTGTCCTGTTGCTGTGGAGAGAGCAATGAGGGCACACAGAACCAAGTGCTGAGGGGACAGCCTTCAGGGTATAGACCAGAACAGGGACTGGAGTCCCAAGACCTCCTCCAGAAAGGAGGAGCAGATACTAAGAGTTCGGGAAGGAATAGAGGGCAGCTGTGCTGAAGAGGAAATGCCCAAGTAGGCTGTGAAGCAGAAGGACATCCTTCAGAAGGAGGGAAGGTCTGCAGGCAAAGGGATCACTCTGTGCCCAGGCTAGGACAGCACCCACATGGTCACTGGTGCTCCACATGACCTAGCATGGACAAAGTCTCTAGGATCGTAGCGTGGGAGATAGCTAGGACTCTGGATCAACGGGCTTTCTCACAACTCAGCATGTGCAAGGAAAGAGGTGGTGTGATCAAAGTAGCAGGAAGGGATTTGAGCATCAGTGTGTACAAGTATGGGTGCCCACACACACAAATCTGTGGCAGAACATAAAGAAAACTGTCAGATGGAACTGGCTCCAAATGCGTCAGAACAAACTTTCCCTCTGCCTGCACTGCCATTTCTCAAACAGGGGTGTCACATTTGTCCTGAACCGGTGGCACAGGATGTGGTTTAAAAAACCGGAGTGTAAATAACCCAAATCATGGTGTCTTTCCTCAAGACTTCTTGACTGCAATACAGTAGCTCGGGTTGCCCCTTTACATGCAGAGCTTCCCAAGCACCACTAAAAAGACTGAGTCCTTCTTTCTAAAACTCCCTTCTTAGTCAAATTTGTTGGGAAAGGTTAAGTAATGGGTTTCACCTTGCAGGTGTCATTATACTTTGTTCTCATTCATTATCATGATCATGCCATCTGCTGTGCCAAGCAACACTCCAGCTTGTCCCCTTCATTCTCCAGTTAACCCCTTTGCATTCCTCTACTCTAGTTGAAAACTGTATTAAGATCTCGTCTTCTCCACTCATGACACACCTTTTAAGTCGCATTTCTAACACACACACACATTTGAGTGCACACACCAGGCCTACCACACACAATTTTAAATCTTGGATGTGTTGTTGCATGAAAGAGTTATTTTCTTGCAAATGCCATAATTTCATTCCTCTTTATGGCTGCTTGAAATTTCATCCACTGTGTGTGTGTGTGCAAGCACCATACTTTCTTAAAATTTCCACCATCTGTATGCACCCTCTTTTCTTCATGTGCTCATCTGCAGAGGCTCACCTAGGCTTCTTTCAATGCCTGCCTATTGCTGGCTATTGTTCATAGCTCAGCCACCTCCTTGGATGCACAAATATCTCCGTGCTTTGCGGCCTTAGAGTCCTTAGGACCAACAGTGGCAAAGATGCCTCACAGGGTAGGTCTTTTTGTAGTTTGTGAGGAATCGGTGTACTCATTCCCATTGTGGTTGCCCAAGTTCAAACTCCACACAGCAGTGATAGGTCCCCTTTCCTCTATCTTCGTCACCATTAGTGGTCCTCTGTTCCCTTCAGTGGCTGTTCTGACTTGGGTTACATGGACTGCAGGAGATTTTCTACATGTTTTCCTTGTGGCTGAGGAGGTTGAGCAGTGTTTCAAGTATTTATTGGCCATCTGCACATACTATCCCATCATGTCTGTGGGACCAGACTTTGGAGGCCATGGGATTTCACATGCTGGCACATATTCCTGTTCACAGCACCCCAGTACACCTTGTTTACATAAGTATCACTGCTTTCACTAATGGCAGAAGCCACACAGGACCTATCCTACCCTATCAACATGAACTTGAGAAAGTGACCCTATAGGGTATGAGACAGGACTTTGCATCTCTGCCTGAGAAGCTGATGCAGGGATAGGGACCTTGCCCTCCAGAAAAGCCCAGCTCTCTCTACCTAGACAGACTTTGTCCCAGCAGAGGCAAAGGGCAGGGAATTAGGTGCCATCCCCTAATGGTCCAGGATGGGATGCTTGCAGACAGAGGGGCAGATGAGCTGTGTTTCACCATTCAGGTGTCTATCCAAGGTGGACATCAAGGAGGAAGCCATGATTGCTGTGTGGAGCTGCATGATACAAAGGATGAGGGGACACCCACTGGACGGCCACCTCAGGGCCAGGGTTCAACAAGATTCCACTCTGCCTTTGTCAATATGCTCACTGAGTCCACAGACATCAGTGGCATGGCTGGAGAAATCGGTGCAGGAGAATATGGCCAAAATCTGCAATTCTGCCCTGGACCCAGCCCTTAAGTTCCCCAATCACATCAATGAGACAAGTACAATGACCAAGGCAGCAGATGGAGACTATCCAAGCCCGTTCTCTGCAGCCTCCATCAAGGTCCCGTATCCATTTTTACAGTTAGTGTGTGGTGAGTTTATCCCACCTGTAATCAAAAGTGTTCAGAGTACTAAGCCCTGTGACACAGGTAAAGACTGTCCAGGATCCCTGGAGAGAGGGGGGTTGTCTTTGAAATGGTACAAGTGCTACAATGTCCTTCACTTCATGATGCACTGATGTTCCTGGAGGTCATTGCTGGATACCATGACAAAACTCTCAGGGACATAATGAAGATGACTGGTTGTACATTTCTCTAGAGCCCAGGAGGCTGCAGAGGAGGACCATGGAGCCCAGGCAAGGCCTCTCTGCAGATAATGTTGGCCTACCAGTCTTGCCTAGCAAACAAAGCTGCAATGTCTCCAGTCTCTAGGGCATAAGCCCCAGGTGCTAGGGGAACCTATGGAGTGCCTGGCATCCACTGAGCCAGGCATTGAGTGTGACAGAGGGAAGAAGAAAGGAAGGGAGGAGAGCTCAGGGGTTGGCAGCTCTCCAGATCAAGGTCTGGTCTTAATCAGATTGCTGTGGGCTCTCAGGGAGCCCTAAGTCTGGAGAGTACCCTAATCTACGTGGACTCTTTTCTCTTTCTGGTTGCTCTGTGTGGCAAGTATTGCTGGTGAGAGAAGGGCCTAGAGATAAGAAGGGAGACAAGGTGCTATGCATGACCACCTGACAGCCATTCACCTGGGAGACTGCAATGTGTTCCAGACTGAAGCATGAGTCTGTTGGCTAATGCATGGATTCCCAAGGGGGGAAAGAGAGAGAGAGAGAGAGAGAGAGAGAGAGAGAGAGAGAGAGAGAGAGAGAGAGAGAGAGAGAGAGAGAGAGAGAGAGAGAGAGAATTCAGTTGTGGCCTAAAGTGAGTCACTGACCAAGCCTCTGAAATACCAATTAGTATCTGTGTGAGTGATGGGTCAACACACAGCCCTGCATCTTCCTTATCTTTCTGGCTCCCCCAGCAGTCTTCTCGGAAGGATAGTGGATAAGTAGCATCCATGTGATGATGATGAGGAAACAGTGTCACAGAGACACCCCCATGTCCTCCCTCTCCGTGTGGTCCTAGAGACAGTGTCTCTTTGGCCACTGACTAGCAAATGCCAACATACACTTTTAAACCTTACTGCCATCACGTTCCATGCATTTCCACCGTAGTTTCCTCACTGGTCACACTTGTCCTCCAAACTCCCTGCTTACTCAGCAGACCGACTCATCTATAAAGGTGAATTTTTCCATCCTTGGCCTGTCCCCAAATGGTCAGAATGCCTGCTTGTTCCCCTGTGACTCAAGTGCAAACTCCTTGGCATGGCTGAAATATGATGAGCTCTTCCCAGGATTCTGTCCTCTCTATATCTTGGCCAGTTGGAGCTCTCTGAGATTGCCTCACACTCTTCTCACCTCTGAGCTCTACTCTTCACGAGGGTCCCGGCTCCTTGAAATTTCTGGATCCTTTCTAAGTAGTGAACAATTTTTAACCTGGATTGCTACAGCTGTTCTCATAACACATACTCAGGCAGCTGTCATTCAGAACCCAACAAGAACAACATCCCAGGTAGTTTGGTCCTATGCAATGACAGAAATGGAATAAATGATAAAATAACTACCTGCTTTGGGACTCTTTGCAATTTATTATCCTGTACCCCCCCCCCCACACACCTGCTTTTATTTCCCCCTTGGAGAGGATCGTGGGTCTCTGTTGAGTGTGTCTAAAGGCAAGAAGAAGTAAGATCTTGGTCTATTTAACCATCCTAATTCTCCTCCTTCTTCTCACCCTCCTCTCTTACTTTCTCTCTGTGTTACCTGCTCTACCCACTCCCTGAAGTTTGGACTCCCTTTGTGCCTTTGCTCTTGGTCCCTCCGGAGCAGCCATAGCTCACAGAAGAGATGTCACTTGACCTCAGCATGGGCAGAAGATATGAAGAAGCATGTTGTTCTTGCCGCTCTCACGCACTGCTGGCCATCTGCTACCTTGGGGCATGGACCTTGAAACAAACCTGGCGGGGATGTAGAAGCCTAGAAACCAATATGTAACCACTCTGCCCTTTAGTACCCACTGGAAGTTGGAGTGTTTGAAACTCTCCTGAAGGATCCTGGCAGTTCCCAAAGCCTGCTTAGAGACCAACAGCAAAGAGAGATCAGGACTGGAGGTTATGTCACAGCTTCCCAGTGCTCTCTTGCTCTTCAGTTACCATTTCACCTTCCAACTCAAGCTTCACGGTCTCACCAGCCTTGTCTGTTATGATCACAGGCAGTTACAGGAGTGACTACATAGCAGGGTACCTAGGATGCAACAAAGGCCATGGTTCAGGAGTGGTGCTTACCTTGGACACGTTACTGTACGCTCTCTTCTTTGCCTTAGATTTGGAGTCCTGGGCTGTACAAAAAGAGATTATTGAGCATGAAAAGTGGTCACGTATGGCCAATGTTTTTCACCAATGCCTGGCATACATTCAATGCCCAATACAATAGACTCCTTATTAACCTCATCTCCCTCTGTCCAGGGGATGGCTTGTTTATCTGGTTTTGAAGCCAGTGACTTATCTTTGTGGTACACTAGGAAGCCTGGAAGTTTCCCTCTGACCAGGATCAATGTGTCAGTACAGAGGGAGTCTGACCTCCTGGCTTTAGTCCTTGGTAAAGGCCACTTTTCACTCCAGGCTACTGCCTGATTCTCTGGTCTGAACCCATTTAACTCACACCCTCTGTAGATCTTTTCTCAACCAGAGCACCTTTAGGAGCCTGTGATTTTTATTTCTCTGGGGGTTCAAGAAATTAGCAGATTGGGCATACGAAAGCCTGGCACTTCTGTCTTCCCAAGAACTGTGAAGCTACCTACTTGCACAACACAATTGTGCACGAGTGGGCAGTGTTTTCTGTGTTCACTTTCAGCATCTTGCTGGGACACAGCTGGACACACATCACAAAAGGTATTGCTTTGTTGCAGTGCAAAGGTGCTGGGGGCATTTTGATGCTGCTGTGGCCTCTCTGGAAGTGGATTACTGGTGTTTAAGGCTATGCAGGGTCAATCCGTGGCTTACTAAAGTGTGAATATTACAGGTTGTTGTGCAATTAAGGTTCTGGTCTGCCTAACAGGCAGAACCTTGACTCTCCCACAGTGTGCTAAGGTCTCATTCTGCCAAGTCTTTTCTAAACCTGTACTGTCCAAGAGGCATAAAGGAGGTGAACTCTCATCGAAGTTCATATCTTAATCCTTTTCCTTGTCATCTCAAAGTTGGAGACATGCGAGTTGCATTTGGAATCAATGTCTGAATCACCATATATACTTTCTGACTCCTACACACACAAATCCTGAAAGGGCAGGCAGACAAATGACCACTAGACTATTCAGCTTGTAACAGCCTATGGAATTGGTGTTTACAGCATCTTCATTTTTACCTTTCACAAGACTGTGGTATCCTGTGATTCAACCACCGGCCTGAGCACAGAATCTGGGGTATGATTCAGCACAGGGTAGTCTTGTTCCTCTGTGGGTCGTGGAAACCACCATGTTCTTCTGCTCTGAACTAACCCATGCAGGTACCACAAAGTCCACAGCAGCACAGCCAGTTAATGATTAGCAGTCCCCACAGATCCCAGATTCTCTAGGTTACAGAGAACACAGGAATCTGTGGTTTTTCAAGCCCATACAAATTCCCAGCTGGCCCTCTCTACGCCTCAGCCTTAGGGATCAAGTTCTGAGCCATATGATCTCAGCTATGGCTCCAGCACCATGCCTGCCTGCCTGCCTGCCTGCCTGCCGCAGTGCTCCCTACCATGATAGCCATGGGCGAATCCTCTGAGACTACAAGCGAGCTCTGGTACACTCTTTCCTGATTTGCCTTGGTCATGCTCTGTAATCACAGCAACAGAAAAGAGAACCCCACCTTTAGCAGCCTCTCTGTATACCTCATTTGGAAGATGTTGGGCCTTTCATGCAGCTTTGCTTGGAGTTCATTTGCTTCCCAGAGCTGTGCTTTTCCCATTTAGCCTCAGGTTTGTGCTATTTCTATCATTGTTTCTTCTGATGTTGTTGCAGCCCTCGGCCCCTCTTTCTTTTTATTTATAGAGGACAATGACAAGTCCAGTGACTTCCTGTTTCCCCACAGCTTAATGAGATTCTTCATGCGTTTTCTTCCCTTGACATTTTGAGGCTGTATTGAGATAATT
>JAQQSO010007211.1:0-10780 GCA_028658305.1 Pachyuromys duprasi | reverse complement strand
TCCCCTGTTGGTGGACTTGGAGGGGGCAGGGAGGAGGGAGATGAGGGAGGGAGTGGGAGGGTGGGAGGGAATGAGGGAGGGGGCTACGCCTGGGATTCAAAGTACCTAACCTGTGATTGAGATAAAAATAAATAAAAATAAAAATAAAATTCTTATCCATGAATATAGTCTCTCCCTCTCTATCCCTGCCTGTGTTTCCATTTAGGTATATTTTAATATCACTGTCAAAGGCTTTATATTTCTCTTCTCATGTCTTTTAGATTCATTTCTAAGTTTCTGGCATTCTCTAAGATACTAATATAATTATTTTATTTCTTCTTTTCATATCTAAACATATGTCAAGAAAGATACATTTTTTTTCCAAGATCAGACCAGACGGGGGCCATCTGAGATGGCAGGGCAGTAGGCAATGATGCCTTTTTCATAGGGAGGCTTCCTCACTTATACTCGGTAGAATGGAGTACTATCTCAGTGTCAGGAGAATAGTCCTAGAAATGAGAATTTTGTAGAAGGTAGACTGCATCTTCTTTCTGATTCTGGTCCTACCACTGTCAAATGTGCAGCTTTTAGTCAATTCCTTGCCTTCGCTGAACTTAACATTTCCTGTGGTAGTTTGTATTAAAAAAAAAAAAAAGTTGCCATCAGTACTTCTTCCTGTACAGCCATTTCCCAACAAGAAATGCGATCTATCCATCTGTCCCTTTGGTCTGATTCTTTGACAAGCATCAACAGTGCAGTGAATGCTGGGTGAATTCCACAGACATGCAGTTTCTGTGTGATCTCTGAGATGAGCTAGCATCCACATAAGAGAAGACCACCGTGCTGTGTAAGAAGCCCAAGCTGATCATGTGTCATAGCCAGGGAGTCCGGGTAATGACTCAATTATCCCCCGGTTCCTCTGACCACTTCATCTCAGGAGATCTATGAAGATGTGCCCCCATGATATCCCAACAGAACTTCATGATAAATCAGAACAAACACTCAGACAATGCATGAAGTGACACAGGACACCATCATCTGAAGTCACTCGAAATTGGGTGATGAGATGATTATTCAGAAACAGTCAGCAGCAGAGGAAACCAGGGGCTTTCAGGCTGTGCTCAGAACACAGAGCACCCAGGGATTTGCTGGGATATGGTTTACAGGGCTCTACATTTTCCTTATTATTCTCTTCCAGCAAAGGACGATTCTCTTTTACATTTAATAATTGGAAACCTGCAAAGGATTTCTTTTTTAACAATGAAAGGAAAGAAATTAACAAAGAGGAGGAAGGCTGGCTATCTGATAAACCTCAGAAGAGATGATCTCAGCTTCTTCCATCATTACCTTACTGCGATGTCACTACATATCATCCAGAGAAAAAGCAATTGAGAAACTGACATGGTGGCTTGTACAGACTCGAAGCACTTGAGAGACTGACAAAGGAGCCTCATCATGAGTTTGAGATCAGCCCAAGTTACATGTAAATTCTGGGTCAGCCTGGGCTAACATACAAAGTAAAACCCTGTCTTGACAAAGAAAAGAAAGGGCTGGGAAGGGGATAGGGAAAGGAGAGGGGAGGGGAGTACAGTAGTTTGAATGAGAAAAGTCCATTGGTCCACAGTTGGTGGTGGTACTGGGGGAGCCTAGAGGGTGTAACCTTACTGGAGAAAGCATTGTTGCTGGAGGAAGGCTTTGATAGTAGGAGCCTCACGCCACTTCCATTTTTCTCTGTCTGCATCATGCCTGTGCTTCAGGCTGCAAGCTCTCAGCTTCCTGCTCCCGCTGCCATGCTAGGCAACTGCTACCGTGACCCCTCGTAGCCATGATGAGCTCTTATCCTCATGGAACCACAACCCTAAAGAAACCGTAACCCATCCATATGTTTCCTTGGTCCAGGCGTTTTCTCACAGCAATGGAAAAGCAACTGATACAGGAAGGGAGGGGGGAAACAATTGAAAGAGTGTTGAATAAGGCTTGGTTAGAATTGGGAAGGATTCCCCTTTCTCCACAGCCTCTCCAGCATGTGTTGTCACTTGAGTTTTTGATCTTAGCCATTCTGATGGGTGTAAGGTGAAATCTCAGGGTTGTTTTGATTTGCATTTCTCTGATGACTAAGGACATTGAACATTTCTTTAAGTGTTTCTCTGCCATTCGATATTCCTCTATTGAGAATTCTCTATTTAGCTCTGTACCCCATTTTTTAAATTGGATTACTTAATTTGTTGCTGTTTAGCTTTATATGTACTGGATATTAGTTCTCTGTCAGATATAGGGTTGGTGAAGATCCTTTCCAAATCTGTAGGCAATTGTTTTGTTTTGATGACAGAGTCCTTTGCTTTACAGAAGCTTTTCAGTTTCATGAGGTCCCATTTATTGATTGTTGCTCTTAGAGCCTGTGATGTTGGTGTTCTGTTCAGGAAGTTGTCTCTTGTGCCAATGAGTTCAAGGCTCTTCCCCACTTTTTCTTCTAAGCAGCTTAGTATGTCTGGTTTTATATTGAGGTCTTTGATCCACTTCGACTTTAGTTTTGTGCTTATCAGGGTGATAAGTATGGATCTACTTTCATTTTTCTACATGTAGACATCCAGTTAGACCAGCACCATTTGTTGAAGATGGTGGGAATGTAATCTTGTACAAACACTCTGAAAATCAATCTGGCGCTTCCTCAGACAACTACGAATAGCGCTTCCTCAAGATCCAGCCATACCACTCCTAGGCATATATCCAAAAGAGGCTCAAATACACAATAAGGACATTTGCTCAACCAAGTTTGTAGCAGGTTTATTTGTAATAGACAGAAGCTGGAAACAACCCAGATGCCCCTCAACTGAAGAATGGATACAGAAATTGTGGTACATCTACACAATGGAATATTACTCAGCAATAAAAAACAAGGAACTGGAAAGGATCATCCTGAGTGAGCTATCCCAGAAGCAGAAAGACACACACAGTATATACTCACTCATATAGACATATAATATAGGATAAACATACTAAAATCTGTACACCTAAAGAAACTAATCAAGAGGGAGGACTCTTGCTAAAATACTTAATCCCTATCCAGAAAGGCAAAGAGGATGGACATCAGAAGAAGGAGAAAACAGGGAACAAGTAGAAGCCTGCCACAGAGGGCCTCTGAAAGGCTCTGCCCTGCAGAATATCAAAGCAGATGCTGAGACTTATGGCCAACCTTTGGGCAGCAGGGAATCTTATGAAAGAAGTGGGAAATAGTAAGATCTGGAGAAGACAGGAACTCCACAAAGAGAGCAACAGAACCAAAAAATTTGAGCACAGGGGTCTTTCCTGAGACTCATACTCCAACCAAGTAGCATGCATGGAGATAACCTAGAACCCCTGCACAGATGTAGCCCATGGCAGTTCAGTGTCCAAGTGGGTTCTACAGTAATGGGAACAGGGACTGTCTCTGACATGAACTGATTGGCCTGCTCTTTGATCACCTCCCCCTGAGGGGTGAGCAGCCTTACCAGGCCACAGAGGAAGACAATGCAGCCACTCCTGATGAGACCTAATAAACTAGGATCAGAAGGAAGGAAAAGAAGACCTCCCCTATCAGTGGACTTGGGGAGGGACATGTGTCCAGAAGGGGGAGGAAGGGGAGAGGGGACTACAAGGAGGATACAAAGTGAATAAAGTATAATTAATAAAGAATTTAAATTAATTAAAAAAAGAATTGGGAATGATTGACGGGAGGCGGGTGAGAAGAGAGAACTTTGCCACTTGAACAGGAAGTAGACCCTAGAGGGCGTAGGTTGTGAGGAAGTGAGTTCCCATCCACCCACATGTCTTCCTTCCTGCTCAGTATCCTTCTCTGCTGAACGTGATTTTAGTCTAGATCAGACTTCTCGCACATCATTCAAAATTGCTTTCAAGCTTTTCCCAATGTTATTGTTTATTCAATACACTTCTTCACGTTAGCTGGCTTCATTATGTAAATGAGATTTAAGGTTAATTGGGTTTTTTTTTCTTCCAGTGCATCCCCAAATACACGCACAATTATTTAAATGATATCCAAACACTAAAAATTACCCCATCTGTTAGAATACTCCTCTGGATGACCCTCTGTTTGGGGGCACTGGGTTTCACTTAGGTTTGTGTGCACACATGCAAGAAGGGCAAATGTGTGTGGAGGCCTCAGATTCCATCCCCCTTGTTTTTTGAGGTGGGTGCTTTCACTGGCCTAGAGCTCACTGGGTACTCAAGGCTGGATGGTGATCCACCTCCAAGGATTTGTGTCTTTCCGCCTCCCCAGTGCTAGGATTAAATGCATGAGCCACCACAGCTGGCTGTTTTAGTGGTTCTGGAGGTCACACTCACATCCTGCCCAACTGAACTGGGCCCCCGGCCATGACCCTTTCAAGATCTATGATCCAATACTCTTCAAGATACACTAATTAGTTCAAAATTGCATTCATTCTAGAGGGTAATGTTGCTTTCTCCCTTCACACGAAGATCTTCTCTTCAACTTGACATTTTCTTGTTCTCTATGTTGATATGGTTTAGATACTCAAATCTCCTTATTGTTGAAAAAAACAAACTATTGAACACGATTGCTAGACCCTAAACAAGGCACTGAAAACAGTGTTTTGAAACCTCAGATGCATTGTGAACAAAATCTGAAGAATCCCTTTTTCTTTTTTGAAGATCTGCTTTATTCATAATTATACGTATATCTATCTGTCTGTGCACGTGGGAGTATGGTGGCCACAGAGACTGAAAAGAACCACCAGATCCCCTGGAGCTTGGAGTTGCAGGCAGTTGTGAGCTTCCTGACATGGGCACTGAGGCCTTCTGCAAGTGCAGCAAGTGCTCTTAGTCAGCGAGCCATCTCCCGAGCCCTGGGGGTCACTTCTTTACAGCCTAAGTGCCCAGTTTCTTTCACCTGTCAGTCACAGATTTACGGAGAAGGCTGTTTCATTACTTAATGAGACATCTGAATGAGATGCCAGCAAAGAGCCCAATTTTGTAACAGGGCATCAGCTCCCTCCCACCACATGCTAGCCATATAGTAAGAAAAAGAAGCGTTGTCCCGATTTGCCTTCCCAGAATGAAATTAATTATGAGAAGTTCAACTCTTTCTAAGTCTCTGAGCACTCCTGCCTTTCCCCCCGGAGAGTTAGTTATAAATGAGTTTGCGTTTTCCATGCTGGGTAATGCAGAGGAAAACGGATGGCCTGAAGAGAAGCTAGAAAGCTGCAGTATGAGTCTCCTCTCCTCCTCCAGCTCTGAAGCTCCTTGTGAAGCCTCCCTGGTCTACCTCCTCCTGCCCCTAAAGGCTCTGATATTCTCTGTGCTATCAACCGTGACCAATGGTTTTCAATCTTCCTAACGCTGTGACTCTTTAATATAGCTTCACATGTTGTGGGGACCCCCAAACACAAAATTATTTTCATTACTACTTTATAACTATAATGTTTCTGTTATGAATCCTAGTGTAAATATCTGTGTTTTCCGATGGTCTTAGGTGACCCCTGTGAAAGGGTCATTTGACTCCAAAGGAGTCACAACCCATATATTTAGAACCACTGACATTGACCACATACCTGAGCTCACCTTTGCTATTTTCCTTCATTCTTCCTTTATTATGGGGGGGTGTGTGTGTCTGTGTGTGTGTGTGTGTGTCATGCTCACATACATGTGTGCAGGTGCACATGCAGAAGCCAGTGTCTTTGTCCACAAAGTGCCCTTCTCTACACTCCCTACCTTACCCTCCCAGACAGGGTCTCTCATTGAGCCTGGAAGCCCTGGCTATCCTCCTGCCTCTGCCTCCAACAACAGCAGGGTTACAGGAGTGTGGGAAACTCAGCTTTGTGTGTGAGTTGTGGGTCTCAACTCAGGTTGCCTTGCTTGCATAGCAAGCTTTCTTATCACCTCCCCAGTCCCGGCTTCATTGTGCTTATGTGTCTGTCCGCAGAAGCTCATAAAAAAAAAAAATGTAAGTGGAGCATCCTCTGAGCCAAGCAGGCCTATGCTTCTGCCTGGAGGCCAGGCCTATCCCTGCTCTCAGCTAACATGATATATGTGTTTTCACCCGTCCATTTAGGAGACATCCTTAGTCCCTATTTTGTGCCATGTGCTGTGTGAGATTGTGTGGGATGTGAGAGTGAAGGAAACACCCCAACTTCAGCAAGATAAATGAAAAAGCAACAGTTAAACTCGAAGTCAATCCGGCACATTGCCACCCTGTGCCTACAGTCACTGTCACTGTAGAATCTGATAGACAGAAGCCAATCATTCTCTGCGTGTTACTTTCCCAGCACCCATTGCCTTCTATGGGTGTAAACAGTGTTTAGGTAAATGGGAGACTTGTGAAATTTCAGTGGATTTGGACAGAGACAAGAGAGGAAGCAACAGTGTTGAAGGAAACTTAACAGCTTTTATTTATTCTGAAACTTATGGACAAGGATGTATTATCCATAACAACCAAGAAGACAAGATGAGGAGGAAAAAACTTCTTAGACTCCTGGAGTACCTATAATCCCTAACGAGAGAAATCGACAAAGACATGAAAGGCATCAATGGCATCCAAGCCTGTGCATGTAAGGAGGGAAACAGCCCGATCTGCAAGCAGAGTGAGTGTTAGAGTGAGTGGCAGGTGTACATGTGTGCACACACGTATGTGTGTGTCTGTGTATCAGTGTGTGTGTGTGTATGTGTGTGAGCATTTTTGTGTGTGGATGTTTGTGCATTTGCCTGTGCATGTGTATGCATGTTCATGTGTGTGCTGGTCCACGTGCAACTACAGGGATGTGTCATGGCTCATGTGGAGGTCAGAGGACAACCTGAGGAAGAAACAAGAAGGCAACTGAGGATTTCTGACTCCTGAGCTAATTCCAGGTTCAGTAAGAGAGGCTGATATTCTGCTCTGGCCTCCATAGGCATGCTAGGGACACACACAGACATACGCACACACATGTACACACACATACATGAGGACTAGGTATATACCTCAGTGGTGTAACATTTGCATGTACTGGGACCTGCGCTCACTCCCCGGGAACACACAGAGGATGGAGAGCATTGTTCCCTCTGTCCTTTATAAATATGTGGCTTTATTCTGCTGTCACAATTTTATGCCTCCCCCCCAACAAAATGTAATTATGTGTTAGGTATGACCTCCAACTAAAGCCCATTCTCTTTTACTCAAAGGACAGTGTTTACCCAATTCATTTCTGCTCAAAGGGTTTCTGGAATACACGGAACCAATATCTGTTAGGTTACGAACAAACCAGTAACATACCTCTAAGGCTTCAAACAGCTCCATATATTTTGGCCCAATAAATTGTCTCCCAAGAACTCATCTTCAAGATAATTTGAAGTAGTAGCAATTACCTATAATTATTACAGTAATTACAATACCAAAATCTTGCATGCAATATAAATCCCTCAAATAAAGACATGATTAAACTGGCATATAAAAAGAATATTAATGTCTACGGCCACACTCCTCCAGCAAGCCCAGTCTTGTCTTATAAAGCAATATTATGAGCCAGAGAGATGGCTCAGTGGCTAAAAGCAATTGCTGCTCTTGCTGAGGACACAGGGTTGGTACCCACCACCCACAGGTAGTTCATAACCACCTGTAACTCCAGTTCTAGAAGATCCAAATCCCTCTTCTTGTCACCTCATGTATCAGGCTCTTACATACATGCAGACAAATAGCTTACAAAAATAAAATTAAAAATAAATGAGGAATGCAAATATTTTACAATTATATTAGGATCACTATGCTGGATACAATAGAAAAAATACATGAAGCAGAAATGACACAAGAAAAAAAAGAGTGTACATAGAGTTGGTAAGATGCAAATGTGTAGAAAAAAATAGTCTTATAAACATAAAAATGTGGGGCTGAAGCTCAGTGGCTCTATCTAGCACAAGATTAGAAATCAATTCCTAGCACCCAAAATGGGAGGTCCCATGTAACATATAAGTGTGGATCCAGGGGATCTGACACCCTCTCCTGGCCTCCATAGGCAAATGTATCCATGTGTACATTCCCAGACACAGACACAGACATACACACAAAACTGAAAACAAAATAAATCTTTTTAAATGTTTTTTAAAGGAAAGTAATAGATGCTCTAATTTCTCCTAGGTCTTATCTATAAAAATAATTGTATCTTTTTTAAATTATGATGAAAATCCAAAATACAACGTAAAAAAAATAATAATAATAATGAGAGGCAATCACCTAAAATCCAGTAGTTCAGTAAGTTATTATATGGGCAAAATTCCAGAAATTTCTGTGATTAAAATTTTATGTTTATGTTTATATGTGCATATAACTAAGCAGAGATGATTATAACTCCTTTAAAACTGAATGTGGTACATATAATTATACTTTAATGAAAAAGCAAGTAAATAGAAGTAATATTTGAACTGTATAAAACAGGTTATTTTAATTCCAAAAAGTGTTCTCTCTAGGAGAACAGTGTGACACCATGAAGAAGCTATGGTCGGGCTGGAGGGACAGCTCAGTGGTAAGAACCAGCATTGCTCTTGCAGAAACCCTGGGTTCCATCCCAGCACCCATGTTTGGTGGGTCATAACAACCTGTAATTCCAACTCCAGAGGAGACTAACACCCTCTTCTGGTCTTTGAGGTCACCTGAATACACATGTGCAAACACACACACATACGGGGAGAGAGAGAGAGAGAGACAGACAGACAGACAGACAGACATATAATTAAATACAAAATAAATCTTGTCTTTAAAAAGAGTCTGTGTTCATTGTTTTTATACTACCATGATTTCATTTTGGATAACATCATTTGACTCTCATAAAAATGTCAGAATTCATATTCTTCCACTCTTTACCCTCCCCCATTCATTATTTCTATTTGTTCCATTATTTCCACTTTGTCAAGGCTTATAACATTTCTGTCTTAATTCATAATCGCAGCCTCCACAGTTACTTAGTCTTCACTCCATATTTACTCTCAACAGCAGTCTCTTGGCTCCCAACAGCTGTTTTCCTATTTTCACTTTATGAATAGGTGTTTGGAATATTTAGAGGCAACATACACAGACATGATTCTTCTCAGTCCTACACACTGGCATTAATGAGACTGTGTGTTGGCCCCAGTGGTCAATCAGGCTGGATTCTCAGTTTCCTCAGAGTTGCACCATGTCACCAAAGCTACGCCTTGCTTTTCTAAGTCCACAGATTGCCCACCTGACTTCTACTACACTGAGCAGATTGTCCAGCCCTTCAGATGGAGCATGCCTCACTGTCACTCAGACAGTGCCTGGGCAGAGTTGTGCACCAGCACAGACATGGGACGTGCCTTAGACCTTGGAAGGAAAGCATGGCTTCTAGTCCTACCTGTATCACAGTTACAGCTCTGTGATTCAGTTCCCCCCAATCAGGGTGTCCTGCTGCTGTGGAGTGGGGAGGTTACACTGTGGATCTCATAAACACACATTGTGGAGTTCACCTGCGATCTCAACACTCAAGAAGCAGAGGCAGGTCATCCTCTGCTATGTGGAGAGTTCAAGGCCAGCCTGGAGTGTGTGTAAATAAATGTCTGCTAGGGGAGAGTTACTTCATGGGGAATGGACACTGATAGGTCTCCCATGCCCAGAAGAGGGCACGCATTAATGGGCAGTATTAATTGGATTCAATAAGTTGTGTTTTTAAGAACGTGAAATTGGGAAGGGGACAGGAGGGGGTATCCAAGAGGATATGGAGTGGGAGGGGACGGATATAATCAAAGTATATGTATGTGTATGGCATTCTCAAAAAATAAATTTAATACATATTTTAAAACACTACCACTGCAAGACATTTAAACAGCTGGGGTGTGGCAAGTATAATTCTAGGCAGCCCATGAAAATTCCCCATGCATATTAAGTTATGGTGAGCACTTTAATTAAGACTGAAGACATAATGTGTCAAGATGACAGGATGTGTCACCAAGGCAGTACTTAGAGGAAAATACTCAGCACCAAGTATCCATATCATAAAAAGAGACAAATCTCATCCCAACCTTCACCATCAGAACTAGGAAATAAAGACAAGAGCAGAAAACAATGAAGGAGGATGAAGTCTTCCACAGTATGAGGTGCATGAACTCAGTAATACAATTACATTCCATACATGTGACATGAAAGCAGAGGGAGAAGAATTCATTGGCACAGGAGACTACTTCCTGAATAGAACACCAACAGCACAAGCTCTAAGATCAACAATCAATAAGTGGGACCTCATGAAGCTGAAAAGCTTCTGTAAAGCAAAGGACACTGTCATCCAAATGAAACGACAGCCTACAGATTGAGAAAGGATCATTACCAATCCTACTTCTGACAGAGGACTAATATCCAGTATATATAAAGAACTCAAGAAGTTAAAAAGCAAGAAACCAAATAATCCAATTAAAAAATGGGGTATGACGCGTAACCGATGTCGCCACGTAAAGAGGTGGAGGCTGTGGGCATGTTGACATTTTTCAAATTGCAGCAGCACATCCCCTAATGCTTACAAAGATAATGGATCACTGGCTATGTAGAGGAATTCCAGAACACTGGGGGCTGTGTTACTAGCACCATATAATTCAGGTCAGTGCTGTTTATCAAAAAGAAAAAGAAAAAAAAAAAACAACTGACATTTAACAGGTATCATAGTAAGCATTCCTTACAGGTATCAGTTATTTCAAAACGACTTTTTTAGTCTGCCCCAAAGTTAAAATAATTCATTAGCCAGACATTTATTATTCTATTGGTATCAAACCATTGTAACCCTCATTTTCCTATTCACTGCTGTAGCCTTTTCTCATT
>JAQQSO010007210.1:0-10780 GCA_028658305.1 Pachyuromys duprasi | reverse complement strand
TGTTAGTGTGTGTTGTGTCTCAGTTGAACTCTGTTGTGGGCTCTGTGTGCCCGGCTTCGTGCTCTGTGCTAGAAGCTTTGAGCACTGTAGGCTGGTCACTCCTCTGGTCTGGAGTCTTTACTCCTCACTCTGTGCTAGAGTCTGGGTGTCCAGGTTTGAGATGTCAGCTGGGGATGTCAGCTGGGCTTGCTGCTAAGGGCTCTTCCCTGGAATGGAGATTTGGTGCCTTCTTCTGGGCCAGGGGCTGTGCAACACGGTCTGAGGTGATATTTCGGGCACAGACAGTGGGTTTGGGTTGGTGTGCATCTGCTGTGTGCAGGGCTGTCTGAAATGGTGCCAGAGACCGTTTCTGTCTGGCCCGTGGACACACACACACACACACACACACACACACACACACACACGCACGCAGGAACTGAGGTTTTTGCTGGTGGATGCGTGCAGCTTTCGCCCTCAGTGTGCAGTCTGGTCAAGAAGGTCCCAGGATCCTCTGGGTCTGTGGTGGTTCCTGCGATCAGTGCGTGCTCGCTGCACACCCGTGTGTTGAGGCAGAACTCGGGTTCCTCCCAGACCCGCTGGCGGACTCACACACTGACTGAGTTTTTGCTGGCGGAAGCATGAGGTGCGTGCCTGCAGTGTGCAGACTGGTCAAAATGGTCCCCCACCCACTCAGTCTGGGGTGGCTCTGGTGATAGGTGTGAGCCTGCAGCACACCCGTGGGTTAAAGCAGAACCCGGGTGCAGTATGCGCTTGCAGTGTGCAGTTCAGTGAAAACGGTGCCTGGTTCCTCCTCAGACTGCCCGCGAGACTGTGTGATCCAGTCTATAATGGCGGGTGCGGGCGCCCAGTGTGGCTGCTCGTTCAGATCAGAGCTGTGCACAGCTGGTCACCCGGAGATTTTTCCGGGGAATAACTGGGTGTCCCTAGGATTTTCCCACTTGAGTTTCTCACTGTAGGAGTTCTGCTCACCTGGCAATCTCAAATGCTGGCGTTTTAGGTCCCAGAGTTCAGTCTCCTGGTTGCTGCGTTGTTTCTGCTATCCTACTCCTCAGACACAGTGTTCTCTAGTGGCAGCCATCTTGGATTCTAATAAAGATTATTTTAATCTTGATGTTTTATGATGGTCTGAGGTGTATTAGCTGTGATCTTTGAATACTCAGACTCCTTGTGTTCAGCTTCAACTGCGCCTAATTTTTTGCTGTATAATGTCTCACATGGAGATACTATGCATTGATTTATAGTCCTTACAACTGTGACTACTTCTGTGAAGGCTACTTTTATAATTGTCAACTTGACAAAACTAGGATCCTCTAGAAATGATCTCAAACAGTAATACAATGTTTTGCAGAGTTAGTCCTGTGGGATTGTCTGTGGAGTGATTCCTTGGTTATTTTAATAGATGTTGTGTGTGTGTGTGGGGGGGAACTGTTTACTGCAGGAGCATCATTCCTTGGATGTTGGTGTTGGAGAGTGTAAGAGTGGAAAAAATAAGAAGAGTAACAAGTTTGTAAACATCTACTCTCTACTTTTGATTGTAGATGTTATATTTTATCTGGATCAAGTCCCTGCTGCCTTGACTTCTTTCTTTGGTGGACTGTAACCTGGAACTGTGAACTAAAACAAACTTTCTTCTAAGCTTCTTTCTGGCACAAAATTTTATTATAGCAATGGAAATTAAACCAAAACATCCTTTTTGTTCTTTCTCACCACAGACAATAGGAGCCTATTGAGAGCATACAGGAAAAGTTGGTGTTTTTCTGCTCTTTCAACACTATAGCAAAGTAAGTGTAGGATCTGGCTAAGAATTCCATAGGAAATGACTGCCCGCTTCCAGTTACTAATCACATTTTTCCTATGGTCAAGAGCAGTATTAGCTTTTTTTTTTCTAAGTCTGTATCCAGTTGGCATCTCAATATTTATATTTTTGGTATTACGTGTTCTAATTACCTGCACTGAACTCCTTTTTTTCATGTAGTTATGTGATTGAGACTCTATCAGTAAAATCTCTCTCTCTGCATGGAACTTCTACATAGCACAAGCACACTTTCTGATGTTGTAATGCCATTGTTCAGATCTTAAATCAGGCCCATGCTCTCTTGAGTTTGATTATGCTTTCAATAATGCAGTAATTGCTCAGATTTATACAATGTACCTGGATATACAAACTATTTGAAGGGCTTAGAATCTAAAGAAAGGTCTGTGGATATTATTGTTTCAATTGGTAGTTTATTTGCTTATTACACTGAATATAATCATTATAGAAATTGCTGTTATATTGAAAGTTGCTCAAAATTCCATGTTCTTTATTTAAGTAATGGAAAGTGACTGTTTTCTTTTAAGTTGTTTCTCTGTTTGGGGGAATAGGCATACTATAGTTTCTAAACATGGACCAATTTTGTACATAAATATTTTATTTTGGAAGCATCACATAGTAAATAGTTTCTTCTTTTGCACAAATACACAAAAGAAAAACCTAGGATGTGATAAATGGCATACCTCATCTCTCTCCAAAGAGGATAAATCAACTAAAAATGTGAAAATGGCTTTTTATTTGAAAACAAGAAATGAAATGGATTCCAGACAACACAGCACAGTGGATTTGAAGACAGAGGTGAAGCTTTTGAAACATTACTTATTTTGCTGCAGCAACTGCAAATCTCTGGAGAACAATTGTGAGGCTAACAATCCAGGAACAAAGAGGCTTAAAGTTTACATCTTGGTTTCAGTCAGTAAATCCCAGGATAATCTACATTGTCTTTTAACCACTCAGATAAACACTCTTTTATTTACATAGATGCTATGTGATAGTATTCAAACATTTCAAATCTTAATACCCTTGATAATATTGACAACATAATTTTCGGTTATCTCCCAGGACTACCTTTTATAACAGACACTTGAGTGCTCTGCATTTTAACCACACCACCACATTGTCTGCTTCTACAATGGTTATATTTATACACACTGCATTGTTACTTACATAGCTTAATTTCAGTACAGAATTTACAATTATTTTTGGTGTATTCAGAATATCACATACTTACAAGCTCACATATTCCTACTCAGCTTCAAATAGATATGCAAGTAAAATCAGAATCTGCAGTTTAAGGTTAGTAGCGAGGAAGACTTTACAGTACATTGTCATTAGCTGCTGCATTGTATCTCTTTCCCCCTCCCATCACTGGCTATATTACTGTTTGCATTAACTCCTCAAAAGAAGTTGTGTGGAACTGCGGATTTTCACAAGGGTTGTGACCTTGCATTGTGGTTAGGATACAAAGAATTTCAGACTTCATGTATGCTACCTCAGCAACGTATCCTCAGATATTTTATTATTAAAACTAAATTATTTTACTGTTGAAAATTTGTTATCCATTAACCATAAAGCAGGAACATAATCTTCAATTGTGTGCAGAAAATCATAACCCACCAGACCTCAAGAATATGTTTCTCGACTCCCTTATAGAACAAAGATAGAGATATTTTTAAGAAAAATTCAAGACATCAAAGCTGTACATGTTTTCTTGAAGATAAAAGAGGGCCTTTGTCTGAGAAACAGAGCCTCTTTACGGTCAGTAAGCACTGTACTTAGGAAACAAACTCCAACACAAATGATAAATGTACTGGGGACAAAATTTCAACTTTAGTGAATATTTAACAGAAGAATCAATCATGTGATGGTTGGCTTCTGTTCAACCATACCATGCGATAATGTGGCCACTACATTTGTGATCATCAGTAATAGACACAGGAGAAAATCAGCACACTGCCTCAGAGTACTTCATTTAGTAGCACTGATAGGCCCGAGCCATTTGTTTACTTATCTATTAATTTTTAGTGTAATGATTGCTTCTCTCATTGCTGTTCTCCTATTATTGTGATTGCAGTGATAACCTTTCTTTTCTATTCATTTGTGATCAAGAAATAAATGAAGGGTGAAGTACTATATTATAATAAAATAAAAAATAAGAGTCAAACAGTCTCATTATCAATCTTTCCTGCCAGTCTTGCTTCAATTTACAAACTCTCTCAAGCCATGTAGCCTTTCTTTTCCTCTGGTTCACCTTAGTAAATAACATTCACCCTAATTTTGATGCCAGGGTTAAGTGCTATAATTATATGATATACCTGTTGAATCTCTTATACCTACTAAGTTCTTTTCCCATAAAACATAGGAGAAACTTGGGAATTATCTACATTTCTACATTTGAGGTAACTTGAGAAAATGCATTAAATGGTCAATGAAATCAGTAGGTAAATTCTGGGAGACAAATCAGAATGCAAGAGCTATTGTCTTCTCTAATATCTACTAAGAGCTATTGAACCTTGTTTTAAGAATATTTATGTCATTCACTTCTTGGGTAAGAAAATAAAACTATTATTCATTTTAACCTAAAAATGTTACTCAGTGCTTACTGTTTGGCAAAACAAGAATAATACATGTGAATGGGGTAAGACATCTAAGTTAATGTGATACTTATACATATGCTAGCATCTATGTACACTGCTGAATGCAGTATGTACAATGCTGAATGCATAGTGTTAGTGCAAGCTAACACTATGCTGTCCTTTATTGAGTATTTTATATTTAAGTGCTTTATATGGATTATATCACTTAATCATTAATTATAATTCTTGAATGATTTTAAAGGTTATATGTATTCATTTTGTGAGGATAGACAAGTATTAACAACAGTATTAAAAAATATTCAGGGGTCTTTTATGAGACTGTCTCTCCAACCAAGGACCATGTATGATTATAACCTAGAACCCCTGCTTGTATGTAGCAAATGGTAGCTCAATACCCAAGTGGGTATACTAGTAAGGAAAACAGAAACTATTTTGGACATGAACTCAATGGCTGGCTCTTCGACCTCCCTGTCCCCCAAGGGAGGAGCAACCTTGCTAGGCCAGAGAAGAGAACATTGCAGCCATTCCTAAAAAAGACCTGCTAAGCTAGAGTTAGATGGAAGGGGACGAGGTCCTCCCCTATCAGTGGAGGCAGGAAGGAGATGAGGGAGGGAAGGGGGGGATAGGGAAGGAATGCAGGAGGGGGCTACGGCTAGGATACAAAATACATAAGCTGTGATTAATATAAAATAAAAGTGAAAAATATTCAATAAAAAATACTTGTTCAAAACGGTACAATAATGATTTACCTGCATCTATGCAGATTTACATAAGATACTAAAACCATAGAATACTTTCAAACCAAAATGTATAGATTTATGCTGAATTATAATACTCATTTCATTATTACTGATCAAATGAATATTAATTATAGATACTTAGCTTTACAAGCTATAACTGTGTAAATTATTTTCTACTCTTTCTCCAAGAGTTAAGTTCTAGTCTATTGTGCAGTGCATTGTTTTACCTTCTCCCACCCTTTTACTCATATATTATTTTCCTTTTAAGACAGTTATCTTAATATACAGGAGTACAGCATGTGAAATGCCTTGTAACTGTTGTATAGACTTTGCCACAACACTTATTACCAAAGCACTGCAGTGACTACTGCATCCAAATGTAAAAAACAACCAAAAATAAAAGAAAAAACTTCAAAGCTGACTTTGTGGGTAAAGGCACTTAGCCTGCAAGCCTAGTGACCTTAGTTACAACCTCAGAATCGGTGGACTGGTTGAAGGAGAGACTAAATCCAAAAGTTGCCTTTGATCTCTGTGTGTGTGCTGTGAAACTCTGACCCCATACACCACCTTACTCACATACACACACACACACACACACACACACTACACACAGTAATATAGAATAAAACCATGAATATATACTTGTTTCATGATAAATTCCAAGTTATCAGTGAGCTCACTTTGCTTCCAAAATATTATGTACTAGAAATTTGATGTTCATGATCTATATTAAGTTGATAAATCTTTAAAAGATCTATCGAGGTTAGCCTTTTTGAAGTACTTATGACCTAAGCTCTCTCCCTGTCTGATGGAATTCATTCTGCAAAAGGAGGATGCAGTTCTGTGATGAGCATGATGTTGTAAGAAATCAGACTCCTGTTCCTTCTCTTGATTCCTATGCATGTGGTCTTTCTCTGCTATATGCACTGCTTATTCCTACACATGGTACTGCCTCTGTGAAGCTACAAGCTGTGAGGACCTTACCAGACCCTGCATATGTTTATACAGTGCTTACAAAGTAAACAAACCTCTTTTCCATATATGTATCAAGCTTAGACAGCTTGACGCAACAATGCAAATAAACAAGATACTCTACTCCCTTATAAATATATCTTCCAAAAATTAAATAGCAAACAATATTTTAATAAAATATCAATGGACATTATCTTTGAATAATTTTACAAGTCAGAGAAATTACTCATTTTTCACAATTTCATTCTTCCATTTCTTTTTAATTCAGAGGCTCCCACCTACATTGTGTTAGTCTATTATGGCTCAAAACATATCCTACCCTGCATTCTTATTAATTTTTAAGTAATTTATTTATTTTTATGTTAATCAAGGTTACATACTTTGTTTCCTGGCCATAGCACCCTCTCTAATTCCCTCCCACTCTCCCCATCCCTCCTTCATCTTCTCCCTGCAATGTCCTCTTCCAGGATCTAGCTAGGCTGCTCCTCCCTCGGGGGTGGGAGGGATGGTTGACAAGACAGCATTGAGTTCATGACAGGAATATTCCCTATTCTACTTACTATAGTACCCAGTTGGATACTGAGCTACCATGGGACACATCTGAGCAGGGGTTCTAGTTTATATTCATACATGGTCCTTGGTTGGAGAAACAGTCTCATAGAAGATCCCTGTGCCCTGATCTATTTGGTCTTTGTGGAGCTCTTGTCCTAGCCAAGTCTTACTAACTCCCTCTTTTTTCATATGATTTCCTGCACTCTGCAGAAGGCTTGGTTGTGAGTCTTATTATCTGCTTTGATACATTGCTAGGTAGAGTCTTTCAGAGGCTCTCTGTGGAAGGCTCCTGTCCTGTTGCTTGTTTTCTCCTATATTCAGTGTCCATCCTGTTTGTCTATCTAACCGATGATTGATCATTCCACCTGGATCCTCCTTCTTGCTTATCTTCCCTAGGTGTATAGATTTCAGCATGTCCATCCTATCTTACAGGTCTACATGAGTGAGTATAAACCAAGTATTTCTTTCTGCTTTTGGAATACCTCACTCAGCATGATCGTTTCATAGAAACAGAAGGGTGGATTAATGGAACTGAATAGAAGACCCAGAAATAAACCCACACACCTATGGAAACTTGATTTTTGACAAAGAAGCCAAAACCATTCAATGGAAAAAAGACAGCATCTTCAACAAATGGTGCTGGTTCAATGGGATATGTATAAGAAAAATGAAAATATATCCATATTTATCACTCTGCACAAAACTAAAGTCCAAGTGGATCAAAGACCTCAACATAAAACCAGATACACTAAACTGGTTACAAGAAAAAGTGGGGGAGACCCTAGTACTCATTGGCACAGGAGACTACTTCTTGAACAAAACACCAACAGCACAGGCCCTAAGAGCAACAATAAATAAATGGGACCACATGAAACTGAAAAGCTTCTGTAAAGCAAAAAAACTGTAATCAAAACAAAATGACAGCCTACAGACTGGGAAAGTATCTTTACTAATCCTACATCTGACAGAGGGCTAATATCCAGTATATATAAAGAACTCAAGAAGTTAAAACAGCAACAAATCAAGTAATCCAATTAAAAAATGGGGTATGGACCTAAAAAGAGAACTCTCTGTAGAGGATTATAGAATGGCAGAAAAACACTTAAAGAAATGCTCAAAGTCCTTAGCCATCAGGAGAAGCAAATCAAAGCAATCCCGAGATTTCACCTTACACCTGTCAGAATGGCTAAGATCAAAAACTCAAGTGACAACACATGCTGGAGAGGCTGTGGAGAAAAGGGAACTGTCCTCCATTGCTGGTGGAAATGTAAACTTGCACAACCACTCTGGAAAGCAATTTGACACTTTCTTAGACAATTACGGATGGTGATTCCTCAAGACCCAGCTATACCACTCTTAGGCATATATCCAAAAGATGCTCAAGTACACAACAAGGACATTTGCTCAACCATGTTTGTAGCAGCCTTATTCGTAATAGCCATAGCCTGGAAACAAACCAGATGTCCCTCAGTTGAGGAATGGATACAGAAATTATGGTATTTTTACACAATGGAATACTACTCAACAATTATATACGAAGAAATCATGAAATTCACAGGCAAATGGTGGGACCTGAAAATGATCATTCTTATCAATTTATTTATTTTTATTTTATTCACTTTACTTCCTGGTGGTATCCCCCTCCCTCATCTTCTCCCAGTACCAGCCTCCATCCCTCTTCCCCTCACTCCCCTTCCCTAGTCTTCAGAAATGGGAAGCGCTCATCCCCTATCAACTGACCCCAGCCTCTCAGGTCTCATCAGGACTGCTTGCTTCTGCTTCCTCTGTGGCCTGGCAAGGTAGAAGTGACTGCAGTAGATGCAGCAGAGCCCATGTCTGCTGAGACAGTGCCTGGTCCCCTTACTAGCAAACCCAAATGGAGACTAAACTGCCTATCAGCTACATCTGAGCAAGGGGCTTAAGTGCTCTCCATACATGGTTCTTGGCTGGTGCATCAGTCTCCACAGGCCACTATAGACCCAGATTAGGTCTGTTGGTCTCCATAAGCTCTTGTCCCCTCCGGGTTCTTCTATACCTCCATTCTTCCATATAAATCCTTGTGGGTTTGGCTGTGAGTCACAGTCTATTTAGATCCCCTGCTGGGTGGAGTCTTTCAGAAGACGTCTATGGTAAGCTTCCATCCTGTCTCTCCCTTTAACCACTTCTGGTGTCTATTCTATATGCCCTCCTTAAACAGGATTAAGAATCCTCCCTACGTTCCTCCTCTATCCTTTATTTTTTATGGCTATAATATTAGCAAGTTGTGTTATCTAGCCACAGATAACTAGAGCAAACATAGAAATAATGCATATATAAAGACAAAAGATATATATTTTTAGATCACAGCTTTAGAGGTTCTAGTCTAATATTACTTGGTTTTACTAGTTTTGGCCTCTAGATAGATAGCATATTCGAGTGAGAGGCTAAAGAATTTAAAATTAGTTTTTTGGGCATTGAATTAAAGTTTAAAACACAAGCACGAACAAAGGCCAGACAGGTAGAGACATGTTCAGCCACCTGCAGGGACATGCATTCCTTTCCTCCCCAGTAGAGATACAGTTGTTAGGAAAATGTCCCCTCTTTGCTAAGACAGCCAAACAAGGGAAGCCAGACCATTAATGGTTTAGAGGTAACCAGTTCAATCAGTTCAAAATGCAACATCCCCTTTTGTGTTTCAACCAATAGATGCTTTCCAGGCAGGAATCCTGCTGCCCTAGGAAAACTGGGAGGGACCTCAATCCTTAACTCAACCACGTAACCTGAGCATGAGGCTCTCTGTTCTCAGACACTATGGTGGTGAGGGTGTGTTAGCCTGAGCTATAGCTTGTAATCCCAGAAGCAGAAAGAAACACATAGTATATACTCACTTATAAGTGGATATTAGACATATAATATAGGATACTAAATTCTGTACACCTAAAGAAGCTAAGCAAGATGGAGGACCCTGGGTAAGATGATCAATCCTTACTCACAAAAACAGGATGGACATTGGAAGAAGGAGAAAACAGGGAACAGGACAGGAGCCTACCACAGAGGCACTCTGAAAGATTCTACCCAACAATGTATCAAAGCAGATGCTGAGACTCATAACCAAACTTTGGGCAGAGTTCAGGGAATATTATGAAAGGAGGGGATATATGAAGACCTGGAGAGGACAGGGGCTCCATAAGGAGAGCAAAAGAACCAAAAAATCTGGGCACTGGAGTCTTTTCTGAGACTGGTACTCCAACCAAGGACCATTCATGGAGATAACCTGGAATGCCTGCACATGGTAGCTCAGTATCCAAGTAGGTGTCATAGTAAGGGGAACAAGGACTCTCTCTGACATGAACTCAGTGGCTGGCTCTTTGATCAGATCCCATTGAGGGCAGAGCAGCCTTTCCAGGCCACAGAAGAAAATTATGCAGAGAGTCCTGCTGAGACCTGATAGACTAGGGCCATATGGATGGGGAGGAGGATCTCCCTATCATTGGACTTGGAGAAGGGCATGGAAGGAGATGAGGGAGGGAGGGTGAAGTTGGGAGGGAATGAGGTAGGGGGCTACAGCTGGGTTACAAAGTGAATAAACTGTAATTAATATTAAAAAATTAAGAAAAAGAAGATCCTCAATGTGTTTTGCAATGGAATCTACTCCTTGTGGTCCTTTGGGGTCTCTCGAATTGGGCACAACAAGAGTAGAAGTGTGAGCCAGATTAAAACTACCAACATAACTACAGACACTGAGGAAATCCAAACAATCATTAGGTCTTACTACCAAAGCCTATATGCCACAAAATTTGAAAACCTCAATGAAATGGACAATTTTCTTGAGAGCTTTCCACCTACCTAAATTAAGCCAAGATCAGATAAGAAGATTGAATAGACCTATATCCCCCAAGGAAATAGAAGTCATCAACAGCCTCCCTACGAAAAAAAGCCCTGGGCCAGATGGTTTTAGTGCAGAATTCTACCAGACCTTCAAAGAAGTCCTAACACCAATTCTCTATAAAGTGTTCCACAAAATAGAAATAGAAGGAAGATTACCGAACTCTTTCTATGAAGCCACGGTCACCTTGATACCTAAACCACACAAAGATCCAACAAAAAAAGAGAACTTCAGACCTATC
>JAQQSO010007209.1:0-10781 GCA_028658305.1 Pachyuromys duprasi | reverse complement strand
CCTAGTCTATTTGGTGTTCTGTAGGCTTCTTGTATGTTTATGGACATTTCTTTCTTTAAGTTGGGAAAATTTTCTTCTATGATTTTCTTAAAAATATTTTCTGGTCCTTGGATCCTGGAGTCTTCTTTTTCATCTATTCCAATTATTCTTATGTTTAGTCTTTTCATGGCATCCTTGATTTCTTGGAAGTTTTGTGTTTGGGACTTTTCTGATTTAATTTTTCCTTGATTGAGGAATTCATTTCAGTCAGCGTATCCTCCGCTCCCGAGATTCTCTCTTCCATGTCTTGTATTCTATTGGTGATGCTTACCTTTGTGGTTCCTGTTCTTTTCTCTAAGTTTTCCAGTTCCAGGATCTTCTCCGTTTGTGTCTTCTTTATAGATTCTAACTCTGTTTTCATGCTTTGTGTCGTTTCTTTCTTCTGATTGACTGTGTCTCCTATTTTGGTTGTTTCCTCTCTGTCTATCTTTAATTGTTCCTGTATGTGGGCAGTTAAATCCTTCTTAATTTCCATGAAGGCCTTGTTCATTTCCTCTTTTTGTGCCTCCTTTTGTTCCTCTAATATCTGCATAATTATAGCTTTAATATAATTTTCCTGTTTCTCTGCTGAATTAAAATCTCTATTGCTTTTGGGTGTTTCTGGTGGGGCCATGGTGTCCTGATTTTTGTTGGGTGAGTTCTTATGCCGATTTCTGGCATTTGTTTATATGTAATCAAGGAGCTGTTTGTTCTTCAAGGCTGAACTTCAGACTGGAACTGTCAATCTCTTGTGTCAGGAGTATTCTTCAAGAAGATCAGGGAGTTCTAGTGGTTTGATAGTGTGTGTTGTTGCCTCAGTTGAACTCTGTTGTGGGATCTGTGTGCCTGGCTTCGTGCTCTGTGGTAGAGGCTGTGAGCACCACAGGCTGGTATCCCCTCTGGTCTGGAGGTTTGGCTCCTCACTCTATGCCAGAGGCTGCGTGTTCCCCTTTGATATGTCTGATGGGGGCGCTGCTCTGGTCAGGAGGCTCCAAGTTGTGCCCTGGGCTTGCTGCTAAGGGCTCTCTTTTGGACTGGAGCCTTGGTGCCTCCTTCTGGGTCAGGGGCTGTGCACCAAGGTCCGAGATGGTATTTGGGGCACCTCGGTCTGGACATGATACTATGAGTCCCAATCCGGGGTGGTGGCTGGGTGTGCCTAGGGGTGTGGGTCTGACCGGTGTAGCCTGCAGTATCTGGGTGAAACTCAGTCCATCCGGGGTAACGTGTGCCCCAGCCTTTAGTGGCGGCTGCTGGCACAGAGGGTTGTGCACCCACGCAGTGCAGCCTGTGGTATCTGGGTGAAACTCAGTCCGTCAGGGGTACTGTGTGCCCCCGCCCGAAGTGGCGGCTGCTGGAACAAAGGGTTGTGCGCCTGCGCAGTGCAGCCCCTGGTATCTGGGTGAAACTCAGTCCTTCCGGGGTACTGTGTGCCCCAGACCAAAATGGCAGCCCAGCCCCATTGTGAGCAGCCTGTCTCCCTCCGGAGTTTTTCCTGGGAATAGCTGGGTGTCCCTTGGACTTTTCCACTTGATTTCCCCAAGGTAGGAATTCCGCTCACCTGGCAGTCGCAAACGCTGGTGTTTTAGGTCCGAGATCTCAGTCTCCTGGTCGCTGTGCCTACACTACTGTCCTGTTCTTCAGACACAGTGTCCTCCTGGGGCAGCCATCTTGGATTCTCCCTCTTTATCCTTATTGTCAAAACATTGCTATGGCTGGTCTCCTCCCCTTCTCTACTTTCATATTTCCTGTGTTCACAATCTCAACTTCATTTCAGGATTCCTCCCCTGTCTCTTTGCCCTATTTTAGTTTCCTAGTCTCTATAGACACTATAAGTTAAGTATGTTTTCTAGTTCATCCACTTTCCTGCAAATTTCATTTTTCTTTACAGCCAAATGAAATTCTGTGTTCTTTCTTCCTATGTATCACCCAGCTATATCATATTTTCATCTTCCATTCTTCTGAGGATGAACATCTAGTCCAGTTACATTTCCTGGCTGTTGTGTGCAGAGCAGCAATGAGCTTGTCTGGACAACTAGCTCTTTAATAGAACATAAAGTGCTTTGGGTATATGCTCAAGATTAGCACATCTGGATCATATGGTAATTTTGTTTATTTTTTCAATATTGATTATATTTTATTTGTTTTTTATCTCAGCTGTAGCCCCCTCCCATGTCCCTCCCTACTCCACCCTCCCTTCCTCATCTCCTCCCATGCCCTTCTCCAAGTCCACTGATAGGGAAGGACCTTTCCCCCTTCCATGTGACCCTAGATTATCAGGTCTCATCTTATACAGGACTAACTGCAATGTCCCTTTCAGTATCCCAGTAAGGTTGTTCCCCCTCAGGGGGAGGTGATCAAAGAGTAGGCCACTCAGTTCATGTTAGAGACAGTCCCTCTTTCCCTTATTTAGGGAACCCACTTGGATACTGTGCTGCCATGGGCTACATATGAGTAGGGGTTCTAGGTTATCTAGATTATATCCATGACTGGTCCTTGGTTGGAGTATCAGTCTCAGAAAAGACTCCTGTGCCCAGATTTTTTGGTTCTGTTCCTCTCCTTTTGGATCTCCTGTCTTCTCCAGGTCTTACCATCTCTCCCTTCTTTCATAAGATTCCCTGCACTCTGTCCAAAGTTTGGTTATGAGTCTTATTAGCTGCTTTAATATACTGCTGGGTGGAGTCTTTCAGAGTCCCTCTGTGTTAAGCTTCTGTCTTGTTCCCTGTTTTCTCTTTCTTCCAATGTTCATCCCATTTGTCTTTCTGAGTGAGGATTGATCATCTTACCAAGGGTCCTCCTTCTTGCTTAGCTTCTTTAGGTGTAAAGATTTTATTATGTTTATCCTATATTCTATATCCACTTATAAGAGAGTATATGCCGTGTGTTTCTTTCTGCTTCTGGGATACCTCACTCAGGTTGATCCTTTCTAGATCCCAACATTTGCCTGTAAATTTTATGACTTCCTCCATTGAGGGACATCAGGGTTGTTTCCAGCTTCTGGCTATAATAAATAAAGCTGCTATGAACATGGTTGAACAAATGTCTTTGTTGTATAGTTGAGCATATTTTGGATATATGCCTAGGAGTGGTATAGCTGGATCTTCAGGAAGCGCTATTCCTAATTGTCTGAGAAAGCGCCAGATTGATTTCCAAAGTGGTTGTATAAGTTTTAATTCCCACCAGCAATGGAGGAGGGTTTACCTTTCTCCACATTCTCTCCAGCATGCATTGTCACTTGAGGTTTTGATCTTAACCATTCTGATGGGTGTAAGGTGAAATCTCAGGGTTGTTTTGATTTATGTTTTTGTTTATTTCCCCCCTCTCTCTTTCTATTTTCATTTTTATTAATTACAATTTATTCACTTTGTATCCCCCATTAAGACCCTTCCTCCTCCCCTCCCAATCCCACCTTCAGTCCCAGTTCTTCACACATGCCCCTCCCCAATTCCACTAATAGGGGAGGTCTTCCTCTCCTTCCTTCTGATCCTAGTGTATTAGCTCTCATCAGAACTGGCTGCATTGTCTTCCTCTGTAGCTTGGCATGCCTGCTACCCTCTCAGGGGGAGGTGATCAAAGAGCAGGCCAATCAGTTCATGTCAGAGGCAGTCCCTGTTCCCATTACTATGGAACCCACTTGGACACTGAACTGCCATGGGTTACATCTGTGCAGGGGTTTTAGGTTTTCTCTATGCATGGTACTTGGTTGGAGTATCAGTCTCAGGAAAGATCCCTGTGCTCAGATATTTTCGTTCTGTTGCTCTCCTTGTGGAGCTCCGGTCCTTTCCCTATCTTATTATTTCCCACATCTTTTGTAAGATTCCATGCACTCTGCCCAACAGTTGGCCATTAGTCTCAGCATCTGCTTTGATATTCTGCAGGGCAGAGCCTTTCAGAGGCCCTCTGTAACAGGCTCCTAACTTGTTTCCTGTTTTCTTCTTCTTCTGATGTCCATCTGCTTTGCCTTTGTGCTGGGGTTTGAGCATTTTAGCCAGAGTCCTCCCTCTTGATTAGTTTCTTTAGATATACATATTTTAGTAGTTTTATCCTATATTATATATCTGTATGAGTGAGTATATACTATCTGTGTCTTTCTGCTCCTGGGGTAGCTCATTCAGGATGATCCTTTCCAGTTTCCACTGTTTACCTGCAAATTTCATGATATCCTTGATTTTTATTGCTGAGTAATATTCCATTGTG
Organism: Pachyuromys duprasi; assembly: GCA_028658305.1. Taxonomy (NCBI): domain Eukaryota; kingdom Metazoa; phylum Chordata; class Mammalia; order Rodentia; family Muridae; genus Pachyuromys; species Pachyuromys duprasi. Next base: position 6,569 of record JAQQSO010007209.1, on the reverse strand, counting down.
TAGATGTACCACAATTTGTGTATCCATTCCTCAGTACAGGGTCATCTGGGTTGTTTCCAGCTTCTGGATATTACAAATAAAGCTGCTACAAACATGGTTGAGCAAATGTCCTTATTGTGTATTTGAGCCTCTTTTGGATATATGCCTATGAGTGGTATAGCTGGACCTTGAGGAAGCGCTATTCCTAGTTGTCTGAGGAATCACCAGATTGATTTCCAGAGTTGAGACACAACATATTCAAACTTATGGGACACAATGAAAGCAGTGCTAAGAGGAAAGTTCATAGCACTAATTGCCTTCAAGAAGAAATTCGAGACTTCTCATTGAAGAAACTTAATGGCTCATCTAAAAGCCCTGGGGGGGGGGGTGGAAGAAGCAGAGTCACCAAAAAGGAGTAGATGGCTGGAAATAATCAAACTCAGGGCTGAAATCAATCAATTAAAACTATTCAAACAAATAAAACTATTCAAAGAAACAAGGAAACCAAGAGCTGGCTCTTTGAGAAAATCAAACCCTTAGCCAAACTAACTAAAAAAGAGACACCATCCAAATCAACGAAATCAGGAATGAAAAGGGAGACATAACAACAGACACTGAGGAAATCCAAACAGTCATTAGTACATACTTCAAAAGTCTATATGCCACAAAATTTGAAAATCTAAATGAAATGGACAATTTTTTTGATTGATTCCACTTACCAAAGCTGAATCATGACCAGGTAAATTTATTAAATAGTCCTATATCCCCTAGCAATATAAAAGCAATCACCCAAAGTCTCCCATCAAAAAAAAAAAAAGGCCCAGGAATAGATGGTTTGAGTGTAGAATTCTCCAAGACCTTCAAAGTAGAGCTAACTCCAGTTCTCTTGAAACTATTCCACAAAATAGAAACAGAAGGAACATTACCAAACTCATTCTATGAAGCCACAGTCACCTTTGTTTATTGTTTTAAGAAATTCCCAGACTGGTTTCCATAGTGGATGCACTAATCTACTATTCCACTTAAAGGGTTATTTTCCCCACACATTCTCACCAGCATTCATTATTAATATTATTTCTGATGATATCCATTCTAACTGGAGTGAGATGAAATGCCAAAGTAACTTTAAACTCTTTTTTTGCTATAGTGGCTAAGAAGGCTATTCACCATTGCTCATGTTCACTAGTTGGTTCTGTGGACTCCTTCACAGTTCGGTCATTCTTATCTCTATTATGTTTGTTTACATTGTGAACATAAACAACACAACTCTCATCAAAAGGGGACAAAATTTTATTCTGGAGCCAAATATTAGTGAACATAGCCCGGGAACACAGATTTGTGTAGTCAGAATTTCATGTTCCAAAACTGTAAACAGTTTTATGATAACAGGACTAATCAAATCACAAATCATCATGTTTTTCAAATAGTAAAATAAAACAATCTGAGTGATTGCAACTTTGAAAATGCCACACAGAGAATACCATCAGAAGATTTGTATCTAAGGATTGTAGGCAGAAATAAAAAATCAAATTATGACATGAAAGTATTATTTGTGTGCTCACAGAGGAACACACATCTGTGACAACAACACTGATCTGAAAAGAGAAAGATGAATTTTAACTATTAGAGGTGTATTCATCCATTGTGGGTGGTGTAGTTAAATACACAAATTTAAAAGGAACAGAAAGAATAATAAAATAATTATAATCAAGGGCTGGAGAGATGACTTAGTGGTTAAGAGCATGTATTACTCTTGCAGAGGACTGAATTTGAACCTCAGCTCCCACGTCAGGCTGCTCACAACTGCTTGTAACTGTGGCTTCAGAGAACCTGATGTCTCTGGCCTCTGCGGGCACCTGCACTCACATGTGCACACTAACCTCAAAATATCAGTAAAAACAAATAAATATTAATGCAAAAGGATGAACAAGAGCTCAGTAGGGAATATTAATTTTCTACCTCACTGAATCTCAACTTTAGAGACTCTCAAGAAACAGCCACGTGCCTTGAATTGTCAGTGAACAGACTCAAAGCATTGTTACTACCTTACATTAGGCCCATCCTCATCCTGACTTACAAAAAGAATCTCCTTGTTTATGATTATTTTCTCAGTCACAGTCACCTATTTTATTTAAGTATTTGTGTGATTCACTGTTTATGCTCATTTTATCACAGAATTATTATGCAAACTATATGTAGTTATAATTGACTTTCTACCTAGAATTTCTGCTTAATTTCATCATTGATTGATTCATTTCTTTGTCAGTTTCACTGATTATTGCAGGGGATTCTAGTTATTTTAAGGTCACCAAACGAGACTTTAGCACATTCTATACACAAGAAGTCATTGTAACCTGTGAAAAAGGGAAAGAAACAGTCCATCTTAAGTTTAAAAGATGACCAGTCAAGTGTTCTCCAGGTTTCTGCTGATACATTAATGCAGTTAAAATATAACAAAGCGTTACATTTTCTTTCTTTACTTCAATTTTATATTATCTTATATTATATTAGCAAAAATAATCATTGTGTATTTCTTCTCTGGGCATTGTCATACCACCATAGTTTTATTGTCCATAATTTACAATTCATCATATATTGAATATATTCGAATGGATACTGTTTTTAAAGGAACAATGGACATTTTAGTCTTCTTGAACTTCTCAAATGAACAAGTTGGTGTTTCAGTGAATCTAATGTTAAGTAAAAATAATGTTCCTATGTCAGCCCTAAATAAATCGAGTAAATATTTTATTTAGATTTGTCCATCTTTTGAAAATTTTTCTTTTTTTTTGTGTTTTACAATTTATTCACTTTGTACCCAGATTTTAGCCCCCTCCCTCTTCTCTTCCCAGCAAGGCTGCCCTACCAGTGTGAAGTGATCAAAGTGCAGACAACAAAATTTACCTCAGAGATAGCCCCTGAACCCCTTACTAGGGAACCCACATGGAGACTGAGCTGCCTATCAGTTACATCTGAGCAGGGGGTCTAGATTTCTCCATACATGATCCTTGGTTGGTGAATCACTTTCTACAGGTTGCCCCTAGTACCAGATTTGTTAGCTTTATTGGTCTCTTTGTTGAGCTCCTGTCCCACTGGGTCCTTTTATCCTCCCTTCTTCCATAAGACTTTCTGCACTCTGCCTAAAGTTTGGCTGAGTTTCAGAACCTGCTTCAATCCCCTGCTGAGTGGAGAGGACATCTATGACAGGCTCCCATCTTGTTTCCTCTCCTCTACCACTTTCAGCATCTATCCTGTTTACCCTTGTGGCTGAGAATTAAGCATCCTCCACCATAAAAAAAGGACATCTGTTCAACTATGTTCATAGGAGCTTTATTCGTAATAGCTATATCTGGAAACTACCTAGATGTCCCTCAACCAAAGAATGCATACAGAAATTGTGGTATATTTACACAATGGAATACTATTCAGCTGTTAAAACAATAAAATCATGAAATTTGTAGGCAAATGGATGGAACTAGAAAAGGTTAACCTGAGTAAGGTAGCCCAGAAGCAGAAAGACACAAATGGTATGTATTCATTTTGAGCAGATATTAGCCATATAAAACAGGATAACCATACTAATAGGTTGTTCCTACATTATTTTTTAGAATGTGTAATATATTAACACATACACTTCTAGTTTCAATGCTTATAAAGACCAATGTTTAGCTATCTGGGATATAAGTAACATTGAGAGAGACTTCACTTGATATTTAACAAAGCAAAATTTTAAATGGAAAGAAAATTAAAAATTAAAGCAAATAGCATGATTTCACAATTCTCATTTGTTTGCATCCCAAATGTTGGCACTCAGTATCCCAATGCGTTGTGCATATTTCCTCCTGTTAAGATAGCCACAAACGAGAGCTGTAAGATTCTGTTGGAAATAAAATGCTTGAGCAAGAGACCATAGAGAAATTCTCACAAAGGTGGGTTTAGAACTAGACATTGGCCTGCAGTCACAGGTTATTCACCTGACATCACATGTGTAATGAGAACTGATATATTAATAACTTGGATTCTCTTTCTACAGCAGTTAGATCAATGTTGGACATAGAGTCAATATTCTAAGGTCCTCTAAGTTTCATTAAATACCATCATTCCATATTCATATCTGGCAAACTGGAAACAGAAAAGGTAGTTACTTGGTGCTATAATTATGGTAGATATTCTTATTAGTTCAAAGTATAAGAAAATATACCATCACTTGAAGTAGCAAATCTCTAGTAATACAATTGATAACTTTTCGAAGGGTGTGCTCTATTTAAGTTTCAATTGTTAATGTACTTATATATAAGTAACATGTATATATTAAACCAATCTTCTTTTGGAGTATTTATATTAATATCTCTTAGGTACAGAAAAGGGTAATTTTCTTTTTTGTTTTTTAAAATGTTTTTTATTAATTACAGTTTATTCACTTTGTATTCCACCTGTGTTTGCCTCCTACATTCCCTCCCAAACTCACACTTCCTCCCTCATCTCCTCTCATGCCCTTCCCTAAGTCGGCTGATAGGGGAGGTCCTCCTCCCCTTCCCTCTGACCCTAGCTTATCAGGTCTCATCAGGACTGGCTTCAGTATTTTCCTCTGTGGCCTGGTGTAAGGCTGCTAACCCCTCAGGGTAAGGTGATCAAAGAGACAGCCACTAAGTTCATGTCAGAGACAGTCCCTGTTCCCTTACTAGGATATCCACTTGGAGACTGATCTGCCATGTGCTACACTGGTACAGAAGTTCTAGGTTATCTCCACACATGGTACTTGGTTGGACTATCTATCTCAGGAGACTCCTGTGTACAGATATTTTGACAGAAAGGGTAATTTTCATTTGCTGAATTATTTAAGCTCAACTCATGTGTTATATTAAAAGTGACTCAGCATTAGTGGAGAAGAAATGAGGTCAATCAATGTGAGGTAAACTGGTAATAATTAACCAAGAATTCTGGGTCTTGTTTGAAAAAAAAATAACTTTGAGTCTCTGAAGGAAGAAATTGAAGAAGATTTCAGAAGATGGAAATATCTCCCGTGCTCATGGATTGGTAGGATTAACACTGTGAAAATGGCTATTCTGCCAAAAGCAATCTACAGAATCAATGCAATTCCCATCAAAATATTAACACAATTCTTTACAGACCTTGAAAGAAAAATTCTCAACTTCATTATGGAGAAACAAAACACCCAGAATTTCCAAAACAATCCTGTACAACGACAGATCATCTGGAGGTATCTCCATCCTTGGTCTCAAGCTGTACTACAGAGCAATAGCAATAAAAACTGCATGGTATTGGCATAGAAACAGAATAGTGGATCAATGGAACCGAATAGAAGACCCAGAAATAAACCCACACACCTATAGAAACTTGATTTTTGATAAAGAAACCAAATCCATCCAACGGAAAAAAGACAGCATCTTCAACAAATGGTGCTGGACCCAACTGGATGTCTATATGCAGAAAAATGAAAATAGATCCATATTTTCACCCTCCACAAAACTAAAGTCCAAGTGGATCAAAGACCTCAACATAACATCAAACATATTCAATCAGTTAGAAGAAAAAGTGGGAAAGACCCTAGAACTCATTGGCACAGGAGACTACTTCCAGAACAGAACACCAAGAGCACAGGCTCTAAGAACAACAATCAATAAATGGGATCTCATGAAACTGAAAAGCTTCTGTAAAGCAAAAGACACTGTCATTAAAACAAACGACAGCCTACAGACTGGGAAAAGATCTTCACCAACCCTATATCTGACAGGGGTCTAATATCCAGAATATATAAAGAACTCAAGAAGTTAAAAAGCAACAAATCAAGTAATCCAATTAAAAAAATGGGATATGGAGCTAAACAGAGAACTCTCTGTAGAGAACTGTATAATGGCAGAAAAACACTTAAAGAAATGTTCAATGTCCTTAGCCGTCAGGGAGGTGCAAATCAAAAGACCCTGAGATTTCACCTTACATCCATCAGAATGGCCACGATCAAAAACTCAAGTGACAACACATGCTGGAGAGGATGTGGAGACAGAGGAACTCTCCTCCACTGCTGGTAGGAATGTAAACTTGTACAACAACTCTAGAAATCAATTTGGCATTTCCTTAGACAATTAAGAACAGTGATTCCTCAAGTTCCAGCTATACCACTCCTAGACATATATCCAAAAGATGTTCAAGTACACAACAAGAATATTTGCTCAACTATGTTTGTAGCTGCTTTATTCGTAATATTCAGAACCTGGAAAGAACCCAGATGTCCCTCAACAGAGGAATGGATACAGAAATTGTGGTACTTTTACACAATGGAATACTACTCAGCAATTAAAAAGGAGGAAAGCATGAAATTTGCAGGCAAATGGTGGGACCTGGAAACGATCATCCTGAGTGAGGTATCCCAAAAGCCGAAAGATGTACATGGTATATACTCACTTATATAGACCTATAAGATAGGATAAACATATTGAAATCTATACACCTAAAGAAGATAAACAAGAAAGAGGACCTGGGGTAAGAGGATTAATCCTCACTTAGAAAGTCAATGGGACAGACATTGGATATAGGAGAAAACAAGTAGCAGGACAAGAGCCTACCACAGA
>JAQQSO010007208.1:0-10781 GCA_028658305.1 Pachyuromys duprasi | reverse complement strand
AGGACACTGCAACCAGCCCTGAAGAGACCTGTTAAGCTAGAGTCAGATGGAAGGGGAGGAGGTCCTCCTCTATCAGTGGACTTGAAAAGCAGTAGGGAGGAGTTGAGGGAGGGATGGGGGGAATAGGGAGGGTATGCGGGAGAGGGCTACAGCTGGGATACAAATTACATAACCTGTGATTAATCTAAAATAAAAATGTTAGAAAAAAGAAATATAAACAAAATAGCATGTTTTTCTATTTTATTTTTTTGTTTTCATTAGTTCATTCAAGGTACATGTGGCAGGCTATAGTTAAATAGGTCATATCTTGCAGGATGTGTTTACAAATGGCTTACATTCTTTGAACTTCTTTCTCATCTGCATTCTGTGTATCTAGTCACCTTTCTTTCTTTTTTAAAACTCTTTGAAAGTTAAGGGGAGAATACATGACTAAAATTATATACTTACTGGTTGTTGGATGGCTGAATGATGAATGAATGAATGAATGAATGAATGAATGAATGAATGAATGAATGAATGCAGAAAACTCCAGTTGTTCCTTGTAATTGTCTCATACAAAGCTTTGTCTATAGATAGCCTCTGTTGGGAAAGCCTGAGCATCTACCCATGACTTGACTTCTTTTCAACATGTCAATGGCTACTGCCATATATAACTATGAGACCTTTCTCTGGAAATCTACCAATAGAATTTTTTAATTCTTCTACACTAGTCACCCTATAATATATTCTCAAACAGATTATTTTCAGGTAAAGAATAGTATAAGACTCTCATCTCCCCAAATTTTATTTCACTCAAAATAAAGGCTAAGCTTCTTCTAGAGGCTTATAAATATTCTATGATCTATCTCCTTGTTTTCCCTCTCTTTTTTTTTTCTTTTCCCACCCCTCTTCCTCTTAGGCTTTATTTTTAAATAACCTTAGCAATGAGCAATATGCTGTTTTATGTATTTCCATATTATGTTTACTATTGGTTCGTTTATTTCTGTCTCTTACTGCTAGATTTAAAGCTCTTTGAAAGCTCAGTTTATTGCTGCATTCCACAAGCCTTGGTCATCAGACATTCTCAGTAAATATTTGCAGAATTAATATGTGCCATTGTAACTATGCTATACCATGCTGCTGTAACTGTGTATATACTATTGTAGGTAATATTATCACTTAGTGGCCTCATACAGCGATGTCATATACTAATGGTCCTCCTACAGGAAATCAATGAAAGAAAAATAAGTGTTGAGGTGTGGAATGACTTTTGACACCAGCAGTCATGTCTCTCAGGGATAGAGATTGATTTTGTTTTCCTCCTTGGCATGTGAAAAGCAAGGGGTCTATTTTGATGCATATGCCCAGGAATTCAGATTCAGCAGCAATCAAGGAACCTTAGAGACTCCGGATAATGGGATCAAATCACATATTGGTATCAAAGTAATCTCCAGAAAGAGAAACAAGGGGAACCCATCAAACTTTTGGTATCAGGAACGAAATCTAATGAAGAGACTCATGAAATATTCAGAACAAAATAAGACTTTGAATAGCTCTCACCTTTCCTACAAGTAAAGATATATTTAATATATTTTTACTATGAGAATAGTAGGGATGATATTGGCAATCTAAGTTGTTGTTTTTTTTTTTCTGGTGTTGGAAAAGTCAACAGTGAGGATCACATTTCTTGGATCAAATTCTCTCTGTGATTTCTCGGCATCAGTTACCAATGGGTCAAAGGAGGAGAAGGCATGCACAACGATAAAATGAAGTGATGTTTTCAAAGCTGTTAAGACCATGTTTGTCACATAGAGAGTGCTCAGATGTAGCGTGTGCTGCAATACCTCATGATTTACAACGGAGTGACTGGAAGTCATAAGCAACCAACTGTCAGTTCAGTAGCCTCCAGCTCCAATGAGACTCTCTCCAATGCAGTGACAAGAGATTCCACTTCTTCATAGTCTTCATAGTCAAACATCAAACACTGAGTAAAAATAAAAACAGAGTGAGCTTCCTTACAAAGTCAGTGGCGGAAATGACCCTACTTTGGTGTGGTTACTATGGCAATAAGACTCAAAAGGCAGTGCTTGGCACATAAATTTCATTACCAATACTTTTCTAGTAGTACTTTTATTATGATAATCACCCACACCAAAAGCTTATCCCTTGATTCTTTCCCCACTGATCCTCAACACAGGTCTTCCTATTGCTTCCTTTCTTCTCTCACCACTTCTGAGGTGTGGCTGGACATTTTTTCCCAATCTGATCCTTTCCTAATGCTACTTTCCTTCTTAGTTAAAAAGTTCCTGCTTCTTCTTGGGCCCATCCCCAATACAAATGATACTAAAATTTCCCTTGCTTTCTTATTCTCTCTCTCTCTCCCTATTCCTCACTCTATACTCAGAAGTCTGGTTGACACTAATCTCAAATCTTTTTAATTAAGAAAAGCACCTATATCAAAGGGCCAGGAAAGACCAGGCCTGTTTTCCATGACAGCATAAAATGGCTTTCCTATCTATATGAAGACTCATTATCAGCATTCCAAACATGGTTTGTCTTACTTTCCTGTCCACTATATACATATTTTCTCCTATTTTGCTCTTGTGCCTCCTTTGAAGTACAATCTTGTCAACTCATAGTCTTAGGTACAAATGGGTATTAAGCCATGCTCTATGTCAAGAGGAGGCATGTGCTAACCTAAAACCCATTGTGTGTAACTCAGAAATCATTTGTGTTTGTCAAAAGAGGTTATATGTGATTTGAAATAATATGATGTCTGAACTTGCCACCAGGCTGCTCTGATAAGAGCTAAGCTTTAGCAGGGAGCCCCTACAGATCACCAGGAAGCTCAGACTCAGCCTAGCCAAAGGCAAGCCTTGTATGCCAATAAAGCAACACCCAGGTGGTGCTGATATGCTAATGATGAGCATAAGCTATAAGCCCTGGTAGTACAAAGCTATCTATAGCCAATGTAATGGTAAAAAAATTGGAACTTTGGGAATAGTCACCAGCATTCTCAAACTGCTCTCAAGACTTGGTTCTTTAGCCACTGTGATGATTCCCGCTCTGACCTCAGTGTTTCTTGAACTTTCAGCACTGTTGTGGGCATGTCAGTGTTAGCCCCTGAACAATGCTCTCAAAGCCTCCCTGGACCTCCATCAGTACCATTCTCTGAACCTGCCAAGCTGAAGAACTCCACAGCAAGCCTACAAAGAGTCCTCATCATAAAAGTTCCTTCCAATGGAACATGCAGCAGCATCACTGCCCAGACAGCTGTCCCCACTTGGTGAGGTATCTGCTTAATTTTTTAAATTTATTTTTTTATTTATTACAGCTTATTCACTTTGTATCTCAGTTGTAGCTCCCTCCCACAGCCGCTCCCAATCCTACCCTCTGTCCCTTTTCTCCTCCCATGCCCCTCACCAAATCTATTGATAGGGGAGGTCCTCCTCTCCTTCCATCTGACCCTACCCTATCAGGTCTCATCAGGACTGGTTGCATTGTCTTTCTCTATGGTCTTGTAAGGCTGCCCACTCCCTTTAGGGAGAGATGACTAAAGAGCCATCCACTGAGTCTATGTCAGAGACAGCCTCTGTTCCCCTTAAAGAGAACCAACTGAGCTGCCATCGGCTACATCTGTGTAGGGTTTCTAGGTTATCTCCATGAATCATCCTTGGTTAGAGTATCAGTCTCAAAAGAGACCCCAGATTTTTTGGTTCTGTTGGTCTCCTTGTGGAGCTCCTGTCCCTTCCAGGTCTTTCTATCTCCCCCTTCTTTCATAATATCACTTGCACTCTGCCCAAAGTTTGTCTATGAGTCTCAGCATCTCCTTTGGTACTCTGCTGAGGACATAAAGTACCTGGGTGTGACTCTAACCAAGCAAATTAAAGACTTGTATATATATATAAAAAAAAAACTTCAAGTCTCTAAAGAAAGAAATAGAAGAAGATAACAGAAGATGGAAAGATCTCCCATGCTCATGGCTCGGCAGGGTTAACATAGTAAAAATGGTCATCTCACCAAAAGCAATCTACAGATTCAATGCAATTCCCATCAAATTACCAACATAATTCTTTACAGATCTTGAAAGAAAAATTCTCAACTTCATATGGAATAACAAGAAATCCAGAATAACTAGAACAATTCTCTACAGTAAAAGATCTTCTGCAGACATCTCCGTCCCTGATCTCAAGCTGTACTATAGAGCAATAGTAATAAATACTGCATGTTATTGTCATAGAAACAGACTGGTGGGTAATGGAATCAATAGAAGACCTAGAAATAAACCCACACACTTATGGACACCTGATTTTTCACAAAGATGCCAAACCATACAATGGAAAAAATACAACATCTTCAACAAATGGTGCTGGTCTAACTGGATGTCTACATGTAGAAAAATGCAAATAGATCCATATTTATCACCCTGCACCAAACTAAAGTCCAAGTGGATCAAAGACCTCAATGTAAAACCAGACACACTAAACCTGTTAGAAGAAAAAGTGGGAAAGAGCCTTGAACTCATTGACACAGGAGACAACTTCTGGTACAAAACACTAACAGCACAGGCTCTAAAATCAATAATCAATAAATGGAACATCATGAAACTGAAAAACTTCTGTAAAGCAAAGGACATTGTTTTATTTTTATATTAGCTTGATATTATAAGGAATGTTTGTGTGAATAAACTAAAGAAAGACAAATATTCTGTGGGCATCGTAATTGCCTGGGAACCTACATTCCTAGGTGTACAGCTTTCTCCATTTGGTGTGGTCAGCAGGATTCCACTGGGTACATGGTTGCCAGGCTAACCCATTGTTTAATTGGTCAAAGAGGGAGTTGGTGAGAATCTCTCTAAAACTCTCAGGGTATAAATTATTTTGGTATATCTATAAAAAGAAGGTTAAGATTTTGTTCAGACTAGCTTCCCAAATTGCCTTAGGCAAGATCATTATGCAAAAGAGTTAAGGGAAAGTGTTGCTAGAGTAGACAAAAAGAAATTACCAGTGAAATTTTCACAGGATACACATATTAAGCTCAAAAACCGAAATGGGTTAAGCTCATAGTGGCAAGAGCAAGTAAAAAGGAGATACCAGCTATTTTCATGGAAACTATTCAGACACAGACATGGTCTTATGTAGAGGCAACACGTTAGCTAGGAGAGTAATTTCCAGATCCACAAGTGACTTAAGCCAGGCTCTCCCACTACCAGCTTACAGTGTACGACTACTCACCCCAGCCTGTACCCCCATCTCCCTTCAGAACATCCAGAAGTGTCTCTAGATACAAAGATGTGAAGCCTGAAGGAATAATCAGAGTACTCTAGATCAGACTCCAAGAGCCAATACAAGACTTTCTCTGGAAAGGGATGACTGAGGTAGGCTGGTTACTTAAAATCTGAAGAAAGAGGACAGAACATAGTAGTTAACAGAGATGAAGCGCAACAACTCATAGCAGCCATAGAGCACCCTTCGCTCAGAATTACAGCCATGCAAAAGGCAGAGGGATTGAGGCAGCAATCTTCTTTCCTTGAAGTAATGTATGATACTTTTGCAGTCATATTACCTTGGCTAGATGCTAATGCTACTGGCAGCTAAATTATATGGGAAACTCCAAAGCAAGGAATTAAAAATCTCTAAAAAGCTTGTAGTCTTATGTTTGGTATATAAATATGGAACAGACAAACTATTGTATCAGCTGATGCCCCAGGTGGGTTTAAAATGCTTCAGTCTGAAATATATGTCCACATATGAGCCTAACTTTAACCCAGTCCTCGCAGGAAAACAAAACTGGCAATAGGGGCATGACATACTGAAATACCAAATGGAATTAGAAGGACCTTCAGGATATACTACCCAATTCTTACCCAAATTCTCTTTCTTAAGCCATGGGAGACTTCCCCAGAGAATGGGCTCCTCCAAAACATAAACCTAGAAACTAGACACCACACCAGAGCTTGCTGTCAATTACTGGAACTTAAATAATACTCCAAGGGGCCCCCTAAACCACCTCCCCCAGGGATGGATGAAGGTTATCAGAGGAGGACCACCACTGTGGGCCAAGCCAAACCAAAATCCAAATTCCACACCAAGTAATCCAATCCCTATGGGATAAACCACAGGGTTGGAATAAACTATTAAATCATAATAACATAAAACAATGGGCAGAGTGAAATCCTCAATCCTAGACTGGATTAGTCTCCCAGACAGCCAGAGCTGAAGCCTGCCACAGCTGAAGAACATGATGGTGAACAAAGATCAAGAATGCTTCCTATGCATCCTCCTCAGAGAGGAGCTCTACAGAAGCATTTCTGCCCAAACAATGGTTTGGTGAGATGTCTGTTTACCTTCTTTATGTTAACATGATATTATATAGAATGTTTGTGTGAAATAACTGAGCATATTCACAAGACAAATCTCTTTACATCCTAATTACTGAGCACCTTGAAGCCCGTAGCCACTCTCTCTGCAATATGACTGCCTTAAAATGAACAAGGGCAAAGCTTTAAAAGGTACCCACCCAAAGAGATGGGCACTGAGAGATGAACAAAGTGAGAGCTGGTCCAGATGAAATTGTTTATGTCTCAGATGAGGATTCTGTCAGAAACTGAGCTAATGCTGCCTATCAGATAATAATTTTGCTTAAGCTATGTCAAATTGACCTTTTGAATTAATTTTAATATTTCATACAATGGAAGTGCTTCTATGTTGAATGTTAAGAGTTTTGTTATTGTTAGAAAATTCCAAATGATAGTTTCAATACGTAAGCACCTGATGGAAACTCTGAGTCCCCACCAACATACAAGAAACAAAAATATTCTAAATGTCTTCAAATTGTTTATGATTGCCGAATCAACATGGGCAGAGAACCACATCTCTACAGGCATGAAGATGAATGGTGCATATTCTCGATTGCAAGAATGAGTTAAGTTATATTGGTACTAGACATGGAAAAGGCCTGGTAGGTCTTCCAAAATACAATGAATAGATAGATTTTATAGAACATAGACTTGAGCAAGAAACAGAACAGAAGTATGGAAAGTATAGCATTGAAGGTGGAAATAAAACATAAAAAAATTCAGCTCTTAGACTAGGAAGGGATACTGGAAGCATGTAGCTCAAGAGGCCCATCAGAACATAGGAGACTTTTCCCCCTCTTATTATTATTATCATTATTATTCCCTTCTTGCGATTTATTTACTTTGTAGAGCATAGAGAATTTTAACTATAACTTTTCTTTTACTGACTTAAATTATTGACATCTTAGATTATGTAATGTTATACTTATTGTGTGGGTGCCATCCCATGATTCCCTGGGTTAAAATCATATGCATGAGATGCATTTTATATACATCAGTCCTTAAATGATTTTTTACATTCTTAATGTTACCTTGGAATAATGTTTCCCTTCTTGGTATGGTCAGATTTTTCGTGTTTGTTGGAAGAAAGTTGTGCAATAATTCAAGGGATGGGCCAGGGAAGGCCAAGAGATGGTTAAGACATTCCAAGGGGATGTCTGTATTACTTGCTGGGTACTGAGGTCAATCTTCCTCTGAATTACAGACATGCATGTCTCAGCCCACCTTCCCGCCTTAGCGCTAGTGGGCTTTCAGACACATGGATTATTTGAAGGGCAGTTCAGTCTCTTGACAAAGCTCCATGGCTTTAGTCCAATAAGCTACTACCGTCTTTTGAGTTTTTGATCAAACTATTTGTTCTTTCGTTGTTAAATTATAAGGTTATAGATGTTTTGACCGATATCAGATATGTAATTTTGAAACAATTATCTCATTCTTTAGGCTGTTTATTCACTTGCTGATATTTTCCTTTATTGCACAAGTTTTCTAATTTTTGTTTGATTATAATTGATTGCATTTTTCTATAAAATAAAACACTCTTCCCACTTTGGGTATCCAGTAATACACGGTGAAATACAAGTTTATGAATCTTTGCCCTATTTTCTTTTAATAATATTTTTATTTCTGCTCTCATATTTTGAACATTAATGAAATTTCCTACTATCATCTTTGAGTGCTTAACATATAACCAGAACTTTAGACTAATTATCTCACTCTGTCTATAAAGGAACATCTTTCCCTGGGTACTTGAATGGTGTTTTTTTTTAATGTAGTTTATTTATTTTTATATCAATCACAGGTTAGGTATTTTGCATCCCAGGCATAGCCCGCTCCCTCATTCCCTCCCACTCTCCCCATCCCTCCCTCATCTCCTCCCCGTCCTCTCCAAGTCCACGAACTGGGGAGGACCTCCTCCCCTTCCATCTGACCCCAGATCATCTTGTCTCCTCAGGGCTGGCTGCAATGTCCTCCCCTGGGATCTAGCCAGGCTGTTACGACCTGGCGATTATGGGGGAGGGTCAAAGAGACAGCCATCGAGTTCATGACTGAAACAGTCCCTGTTTCCCTTACTAGGGTCTTCAGTTGGACACCAAGCTACCATGGACCACATCTGAGCGGGGGGTTCTAGGCCATATCCATACATGGTCCTTGGTTGGAGAAACTGTCTCATATAAGACCCCTGTGCCCTGCTCAGTTTGATCTTTGTGGAGCTCTTGTTCTCCCCAAGTCTTACTAACTTCCCCTATTTTTATTATTACTTCCCGCCCTCTGCAAAAGGCTTGATTGTGAGTCTTAATATCTGCTTTGATACATTGCTATATTGATTCTTTCAGAGGTCCTCTTTGGTATGCTCCTGTCCTGCTGCTTGTTTTATCCTCCATTCAATGTCTATCCCATTTGTTCATCTAAACAGGCATTGATCATCCCAACCTGGGTCCTCCTTCTTGTATATCTTTCCTAGATGTGTAAATTTCAGCATGACCTTCCTATCCTAAAGGTCTATATAAATAAGTATATACCATACATTTCTCTCTTCTTTTGGGATACCTCACTTAGGATGATCATTTCTAGGTCCCACCATTTGCCTGCGAATTTCATTATTTCCTTCTTTTTGATTGCTGAGTAGTATTCCATTGTGTAAAAGTACCACAATTTCTGTATCCATTCCTCAAGTGAGGGACATCTGGGTTGTTTCCAGGTGCTGGATATTACAAATAAGGCAGCTACGAACATAGTTGAGCAAATGTCCTTGTTGTGTACTTGAACATCTTTTGGATATATGCCTAAGAGTGGTATAGCTGGGTCTTGAGGAATCACTATTCCTAATTGTCTAAGAAAGCACCAAATTGATTTCCAGAGTGGTTGTACAAGTTTGCATTCCCACCAGCAATGGAGGAGGGTTCCTCTCCAGCATGTGTTGTCACTTGAGTTTTTGATCTTAGCCATTCTGGTGGGTGTAAGGTAAAATCTCAGGGTCGTTTTGATTTGCATCTCCCTGATGGCTAAGGACAACGAGCATTTCTTTAAGCGTTTTTCTGCTATTTTATAATCCTCTACAGTGAGTTCTCTTTTTAGCTCCATATCCCATTTTTTAAATAGGATTACTTGTTTTTTGCTTTTTAACTTCTTGAGATCTTTATATATACTGGATATTAGCCCTCTGTCAGAAGTAGGATTAGTAATGATCCTTTCCCAATCTGTTGGCTGTCGTTTCGTTTGGATGACAGTGTCCTTTGCTTTACAGAAGCTTTTCAGCTTCATGAGGTTCCATTTATTGATTGTTGCTCTTAGAGCCTGTGCTGTTGGTCTTCTATTCAGGAAGTAGTCTCCTGTGCCAAAGAGTTCTAGGGTCTTCCCCACTTTTTCTTCTAACTGTTTTAGTGTGTCTGGTTTTATGTTGAGGTCTTTGATCCACTTGGACTTTAGTTTTTTGCAGGGTGATAAAGATGGATCTATTTGCATTTTTCTGCATACAGATATCCAGTTGGACCAGCACCATTTGTTGAAGATGCTGTCTTTTTTCCATTGAATGGTTTTGGCTTCTTTGTAAAAAAAAAAATCAAGTTTCCATAGGTTTGTGGGTTCATTTCTGGATCTTCTATTCAGTTCCATTGATCCACTATTCTGTTTCTATGCCAATACCATGCAGTTTTTATTACTATTGCTCTGTAGTACAGCTTGAGGCCAGGGATGGAGATGCCTAGAGATGATCTGTTGTTGTAGAGTATTGTTTCAGAAATTCTGGGTTTTTTGTTTCTCCATATGAAGTTGAGTATTTTTCTTTCAAGGTCTGTGAAGAATTGTGAAGGTATTTTGACGGGAATTACATTGAATCTGTAGATTGTTTTTGGCAATATGGTCATTTCACTATGTTAATCCTACCAATCCAGGAGCACAGGAGATCTTTCCATCTTCTAATATTGTCTTCAAATTCTTTCTTCAGAGATTTTAAGTTTTTTTCAAACAAGTCTTTCACTTGCTTGGTTAGAGTCACACCAAGGAACTTTATGTTATTTTGGCTATTGTGAAGGGTGTTGTTTCCCTAATTTCCTTCTCGGCCCTTTTGTCTTTGGTGTACAGGAGGGCTTCTGATTTTTTTGACTTGATTTTGTATCCAGCCACTTTACTGAAGGTGTTTATCAGTTGAAGGAGTTCTCTGGTTGTATTTTTGGGGTCACTCATGTATATTATCATATCATCTGCAAATAGTGATACTTTGACTTCTTCCTTTCCAATTTGTATCCCCTTGATCTCCTTTAGTTGTCTTATTGCTCTAGCTAGAACTTCAAGTACTATGTTGAAGAGATATGGAGACAATGGGCAGCCTTGCCTAGTCCCCGGTTTCAGTGGGATTGATTTAAGTTTCTCTCCATTGAGTTTGATGTTAGCTATAGGCTTGCTGTATATTGCCTTTAGTGTGTTTAGGTATGTGCCTTGTATCCCT
>JAQQSO010007207.1:0-10781 GCA_028658305.1 Pachyuromys duprasi | reverse complement strand
TGAGCTCAGCCCTGGGCTTGTTGTTAAGGGCTCTCCCCTGGAATGGAGATTTGGCGCCCCCTTCTGGGCCAGGGGCTGTGCACCCCGGTCTGAGATGATATTTGGGGCACACGCAATGGGTTTGGATTGGTGTGACTCCGCTGAATGCAGGCCTATCTGAAATGGTGCCCGAGCCCTTCTCTGTCTGTCCTGTGGACCCACACAGGGACTGAGGTTTTGGCCCTCAGTGTGTGGTCTGGTCAAGATGGTACTGGGACTTTTTCAGTCTGGAGTGGCTCCTGAGATCCGTGCACGCTCACCGTGCACCCGTGGGTTGAAGCAGAACTCAGGTTCCTCTCAGACTTGCCCTCGGACTGGCACACGGACTGAGGTTTTGCTGGCAGAAGCTGTGGCTCGTGCCCACAGAGTGCAAACTGGTCAAAACGGTCCCCCGCCTTTCTCAGACGGGGGTGGCTCTGGCGATCCGTTTGTGCCCGCTGCACACCTGTGGGTTGAAGCAGAACCCGGGTGCAGTGTGTGCTCGTAGGGTGCAGTTCGGTGAAAACGGCACCAGGTTCCTTCTCAGATGCCCACGAGACTGTGTGATCCAGTCTATAATGGCGGCTGTGGGCGCCCAGCGCAGTGGCTGCTCATTCCGATCAGAGCTGTGCGCCGCTGGTCACCCGGAGGTTTTTGCGGGGAATAACTGGGTGTCCCTAGGGTTTTCCCACTTGATTTTCTCACCGTGGGAGTTCTGCTCACCTGGCAATCACGGGTGCTGGTGTTTTAGGTCCCAGAGTTCAGTCTCCTGGTCGCTGCATTGTTTCTGCTGTCCTACTCCTCAGACACAGTGTCCTCTAGTGGCAGCCATCTTGGATCTCCTCCACATGTTTCTTGAGCCATAAATGTAGATTCTGTGATGCAGACGTATTTGTTGAGGCTAGGCTCCTCAGGACATGCTGATCTCATCGTTGTGTCCACTTGTGGTGTTCTGGAATGGTTTGCTTGGGATATACAGAGAGGCTTCTCTGATGAAAGATGGTAGCTACACTTACCTAAAAAACCCAGATGTCCCTCAGTTGAAGAATGGATACAGAAATTGTGGAACATTTACACAATGGAATACTACTCAGCAATTAAAAACAAGGAAATACAAGAAATTTGTAGGCAAATGCTGGGATCTGGAAAAGATCATCCTGAGTGAGGTATCCCAGAAGCAGAAAGACACACATGGTATATACCCACTTATAAGTGGATATTAGACATATAATATAGGACACTCATACTAAGATCTGTACACCTAAAGAAGCTAAGCAAGGAGGAGGACCCTGGGTAAGTTGCAATCTTCATTCAGAAAGGCAAACAGGATGTACATCAGAAGAGGGAGAAAACAGGGAACAGGACAGGAGCCAACCACAGAGGGCCTCTGAAAGACTCTACCTACCAGGGTATCAAAACATATGGTGAGACTCATAGCCAAACTTTGGGCAGAATGTAGAGAATGTTTTGCAAAGAAGGGGAGATGGAAAGATCTGGGGGGGGGCAGGAGTTCCACAAGGAGAGCAACAGAACCAAAGAATCTGAGCACAGGGGTCTTTTGTGATACTCTTAACAAGGACCGTGCATGGAGATAACCTTGAACCCCTGCACAGACAGATGTAGCCCATGGCAGTTCAGTGTCCAAGAGGGTTCCCCAGTAATAAGAACAGGGACCATCTCTGACATGAACTCAGTGCCTGGCTCTTTGATCACCTCCCCCTAAGGGGGGAGCAGCCTTACCAGGCCATAGACGAAGACAATGCAGCCAGTCCTGATGAGACCTGACAGGTTAGGGTCAGATGGATGGGGAGGAGGACCTCCCCTATCATTTGACTGTGGGAGGGGCATAGGAGAAGTAGAGGGAGGGAGGGTGGGATTAGGAGGAGATGGGGGACGGGGTTACAGCTGTGATATAAAATGAATAAACTGTAATTAATAAAGATAAAATAAATATTGAGAAAGAATAAGATTTAGAATGTAGGAAGGAATTACTTTGATGTTGTAAAGTGGTGGTCATAGATTCTTTTCTACAATTAATGATATCACTAGTCCTGGGAAGACACCACTAGCATATAAGAGTCACTTCTCGCATCTTTATCTTGCCATGTTGGTAACTGTCTGATCAGCATTTGTTTCTATTCAGTTAATGATCTATTCTATTCTATTCTAGTCTATTCTATTCTAGTCTATTCTAGTCTAGTCTAGTCTAGTCTAGTCTAGTTTATTCTATTTATGATCACGTTGGGGACCTATTTTACCATTTTGTGTCACAATTTGCCTATACAAAAATAGGAGCCCTTACATTCTAGAAAGAAAATATTAAGTTTGGGAAAATTATTTTTTAAACTCTGCTTCACACATGATTTTTTAAATTGCAATTTCTGTTGGAAAAGATGTAGAAATTAAAAAAAATAACATTAAAGTTTTTGTTCTAAATTTTATTAATATTTTTATTAAAATTCAATTTTTGATTACTATGCACATTTTCTAGTGATGTAAGTAATTTAATAGCCTATAATAGCTATTTTAATTTTCTAAAGGCTTTAGTCTATTAAATTAACCTCTAGGTATCTTGAGTCTACTTCCATTTTTATTTTCATCAGATGTGGGTTTCTTTTTATATTGCTTATTTACATGTCTTATCATTTTTTATTTTAAACATTGGTATAAAGACTCATGGAAAATGAAGTAGACGACATTTAATTTTATTCAGGGTCATGTTTCTCCCTGCCATAAATAATTAAACTGTGTCTGGGAAGGGTTATAGTTTAAATAAATTTCAGGACACCCTGATTCCAAATCATATGGAGGATTGATTAGGACTTTTCCTCAAGCAAAAGCTGATTGATTTAGGCACTGATAAAAAAATTGGAAACCATCTTAGTGCATGTCATGATTTTGCTTTAGATTGCTGTGACCAAAGAAATTTAGGGGCAAGGATTTCTTTTAGGTCGCAGTTTCAACTTACAGACCGTCACCGTGGTGAATTCATGGCCGTAGGAGCTTGAAGCATCTAGTCACATTACATCAACAGTCACAGGCAGAAATCAATGAAGTCATGGATGCATGATTGTGCTCAGTTTGCTTTTTCCGTTTTTACTCAGTTCAGGATCCCCTGTCAGGGGAATGGCATCACTCATGGTTGACAGTTCTTCTCACCCCGTTTAGTGTATTCAAGGTAACAGCCTCCAAAACACACAGTCCCAACTTGACCTTGATGATCCTTCACTGAGACCCTCATCCTAAATTACTCCTAAATGATTGTGTCAAGTTGATAATTAAAATTAGCCAGCACAGCACAGTGCTCCACGTTCTGTTATTAAATCTGCAGAAAGCTTCCTCTGTACCCCAGCCTTATTCCAAAATTTTATCATTCCATAATTGTCTCTCTTACTCTCTTTTGTGAAAAGTAATTGCCTCCAGATTTCAACCTACCATGCTACTTTGTGTCTTTAAAAGGATGCTTGGTATCATCTGACCCTCTATGTTCCATCATCTACTTTGGGCTTGCATGTCCTTCTATTCTCCTGTGGATGCCTGTGTAAGAGATGCTGCCTGTCTTAGGAGGAGCTCAGATAACTCTGATACTTAGGGTTTTAATGTATCATTTCCTTCTGAAAAGCATACAATAACCTCATCTTTTTGTAGTCTACTGTATTGTTTTGTTTTTCTTTTAGAAACATTAGTCTCTCATGATCTTCTCTATCCTGAGAAAATCTTACCTTAACCATTCTGAGTCACTATGTGTTATTTCCAAATGGGAGAAGTTTCATGCGGATTTAAATATAGCTTGTGAAAATTACTTGGCTTGGTGCCTGACATTGGTAGGCGCCTGATAAATATTAATGTCATTTCCCCATTAAGGTGGATATCAAGGGGTATTAAGAAGAGAAATTAACAACTGTGAGGATTTTGCCAGAACAGATTTTGCAAGAATTTTTGAAGACATAGGACACAGATGGGCAAAAAGGACAAAAAGAAAACTGGAAGTTTTGTTTGATTAATCTGTTTATTGAAACCAATGCTCATGGAATGCTTCCTGTATGGACTGTGTTTATGATTGGCATTGTCCTCAACAGCTCTTCTAAGCCTGAGATCTTGGACTTGTAAGTTTTTATAAATCTTATGTATGCAGCCACTATGTTCTACAGAAGCAAACATTTTTTTAAATCATGCTTGTTTCAACAAAAATGGAGAAAGATGTGGAAACTTAACCAAGGCTGATACAGTACTAAAGTACAGCACCGAATAGTTATAATAAGTGAAAAATCGAAAGAGGAAGACCTTGCTTAGCAAGGACACCAGACAATGGCTGACTGTTAATTCTTCCAGAAAGGAAGTCACTTCATAAGCACCCAGTATACACTAGAACACTACAGATCAGCGCTGGCCTTCGTTTCAGTGTTCCATATCTGGAAGACTGAAGGGGCTTACTGAGTGGGTGAAGTGAGATTAAAGAGGCATTGGGCCACCACCTACATGTCATCCCCCACTCAGTTCTTTCAGTTGCTTTGCATTTACTCACTCCAAGAAGAATACACTTTGAAATTTCCTTTCTCTCACTAGAAAAGCCAGCTGGGTTGTTCCAATAGGAAAATGAAATACATCCTTATGTATCTAAACACTCGTGGGATGGATATCTGAATGTTCATAACATCTGATTTCAATATGATACACAATTCATTGGAGCAAACAAAAAGTAGAACTTACAACACAAAAATAAGAAGAAAATCTTCTACAGTTATTTGAGTCAACAACACACTAAGACCTCAATGGGATGAAATTGTATGTGGGTGGGAGCAAAGATAAACTTAATCAACTCCTGATCTTGTCCTAGCAGTGGCTGCAGAGATTTTCCAGCTGCCGACAATCAATCCCTCTTATCTCTCTGAAAGAGGCAGCTAGCCTTTAATCATCCCCTGTACAATTTCTTTCCTAATCTGGTAGAATTTGATTCTTCTTTCACCTTTCTTTCTTTCTTTCTTTCTTTCTTTCTTTCTTTCTTTCTTTCTTTCTTTCTTTCTTTCTTTCTTTCTTTCTTTCTTTCTTTCTTTCTTTCTTTCTATTGTTTCTTTCTTTCTTTTGTCCTTTGTTTGTTTGTTTGTTTGTTTCTTTCTTTCTATTTTTTCTTTCTTTTGTTCTTTGTTTGTTTGTTTGTTTGTTTCTTTCTTTCTTTCTGTTTTTTGAGACAGGGTTTCTTTATGTAGCCTTGGATAGCCTCACACTCACAGAGATCCACCTACTTCTGCCCTCCCCCCACCCCTGAGTGCTGGGACTGCATATGCCACTGTGCCTGGCTGCATGGTAGCCAAACTTTGGACAAAATGCAGGGAATCTTATTGAAGAAGGGGGAGATAAAAAAAAAAACTGTAGGGGACAGAAGCAAAACAAAGATAACAACAGAGCCAAAAAAAAAAAAAAACAAAAAACAAAACAGGGGTCCAGGAAGTCCTTCAGAGACTGATACTCCAACCAAGGACTATGCTTGGAAGGGACCTAGATGCCCTGCTCAGATGAAGCTGAGGCTGCTCAGTTTCCAAGTGGGTTCCTAGTAAGGGGTACAGGGTCTGTCTCTGACATGAACTCTGTGGCCGCTCTTTGATAACTTCCCCATGGGGGTGCAGTTTTGCTAGACCACAGAGGAAGATGATGCAGCTAGCCCTGATGACGCCTGATAGGCTAGGGTCAGATAGAAGGGGAGGAGGACCTCCTTATCAGTGACCTAGGGGAGGGGCATAGGGGAAGATGAAGAAGGGTAGGTAGGACTGGGAGGAGACTAGGGAAGGGGTTACAGCTAGAATACAAAGTAAATAAATTGTAATAAATGATAAATAAATTTTAAAAATCAAGAAAATCTTACCGTATACAAACAGTCCCAATATATTACACTAAAGTAACTAGTTTTCTTGAATGGGAATTACACTATCATCCTATACACTGCCATCCTAACCTCCTTTCCCTTTGCTCCCTATATCTCTGTAGAAGGAGAGATGTCCCCAGAATGCTGAACTTCTAAACTGAGAGTTTGAGCCTCTAAAAGTGGGAAATTATCTTTTGGTTACAGGTTTATATTTTCTGAATACAATTTTCAGTTTTACAAAATAAACTTATAATACACTTCTATTCCTTATTTGTTAGTGGCAGTACTTACTCAGAAATGATAATACAATTTGAGCACTTAAAGTACGTCACTGACTTTCATGGCTAATTTATGACTTAAACTTTCTGGCCTGTTTGGGATCCCACTTCTCTAGGCATACTTACACATGGCACTTGCCGTATTGAACTGTAATTGTGAGGAATGATGATACAGTCTCACATACATGACCTTGTTAATTCACATACTATAATTTGCCTGGGGCAGCAACCTGAGATGATAGTGAGTTAGCATCCTAAAGATCTGTCTTCCATCTCATCTTTAGCCAGCAGAGTTTATAGGGAAAGGAGCTAAAGGTTTAGTTTAGTACTGAACCTCTGATCAGATGGTCAGTCTTGTCTCTGAGATTCTGCAACTGAAGGTGTTGGCATGCTTTTCTTCCCCTCCTTTCCTCTCTGCTCTCCTTCCTTTCCTTCTCCTACCCTTTCCTCCCATCCTTTCTCTAGCAGGAGTAGAGCTTATAAGAAACAAGGTGAAGTCCTGCATTCCTCTGGAATCTTTTGTATGATCTCTAGAATGATGATTAACCTAGTATGAACCAACCATTATATAGATTTTTTTCTCCAGAAAAAAGAAAGGATAAACATATTCTGATAAAAATACAATGTACCTCTATAAGCATCAGATAAAATTCTAGATATTTTGCTATGGGAAAGTTAGTCTAAGACATTTGTCCTACAGTAAAATGAGCCTAACACTAATAACAACTTTGTCTAATTCATTTGTCTTTAGAGGGACATGCACATGTCAAGCAGAGGCAGATGGTAGCCATTCATCATTTTGCTTCTTTCATTCATTTCAGCTAAGTAGACAGTTGGAAAAAGACATGCTGTGCAAACGGACCTAAGAATGAAGCTGGTGCAGCCATTCTGATTCCTAACAAAATAGATTTCAAACCAAAATTAATCAAAAGAGATGGGGAAAGACACCTTACTAAAGCTTTAACCACACATCAACCCTTACACATTGATAGTGGGAGAATTCAATAGCCCATTCTCACCAAAAGATAGGTCAGCTAGACAGAAAATAAGCATGATTTGCAGAACCCAAACAGAAAAGAATATACCTTCTTCTCAGTACCTCACAAAGAGAACATGAGAGAGAATGCTCAATTCTCATTCAGAAGGGTAAATTGAATATACAACAGAAGCTGTTGAAGAGAAGGAACAGGACAGGAGTTTACCATAGGTGGCCTCTGAAATACTCCACCCACCAGAGGATTGAAGCAGATACTGAGACTCACAGCCAAACTTTGGGCAGAGCACAGGGAGTTTTTTGGAAGTATGTGGGGATAGAAGGACCCTGAGAAGACAGGAGCTCCACGAGGAGACCAACAAAACCAACATATGTGGGCCTAGGAGTGCCTGCAGAGACTGATGCACCAACCACGAAAAATGCATGAAGAGAACCTAGACAGCCTCCTCAGATGTAGCCCATAGGCAGCTCAGTCTCCATGTGGGTGCCCTATAGGGTAAGGGGAGCAGGGGTCATCTCTGACATGGACTCTATTGCCTGCTCTTTGGTCACTTCCACATGGCAGAATGGCCTTGCCAGGCCACAGAAGTCCTAATATGACTTGATAGGCTAGGGCCTGATGGTAGGGGAGGAAAGCTCCCCCTTTCTGATTACAGGGGAGGAAGAGAGGAAAGGAAAGACAGAGAGGAGATGAGGGAGGGAGATACAATTGGGATATAAAGTGAATAAATTATAAAAATATTTTTTCAAAAAACAGTATTTTTATTTTTGAATTTTCTTTATTATTATTATTATTATTTTTATTACAATTTATTCACATTGTATCCTGGTTGTACTCTCCTCCCTCATCTCATGGTTCCATCCTCCTTCCCTGTTCCCCTGCTATGTCCCTCCCCATGTCCACTGATAAGGGAGGTCCTCCTCTCTTACTATCTGACCCTAGCCTATAAGGTCTCATCAGGAATGTTGGGATCCTCAAAAATAAATAGTTTATCCAAGAACAAACATACACACATCTAGCATATTGTAGTCAATATAATTAATTATAGAAATATTTGGAAAGCAAAGGCTAGATTTTATATATTTTCTAACCACAGAGCTAAGTAAAAAACCATATTTCTATGGGTATACGTGTATTTAACAAATTAAAACAGGTATAACATATAACAGTATGACAAAATACTCAGTAAACTCATCTCTTAGAATTGAGATGTTTAGTTGATGTTTTATACTAGTGTTTTTAAATTTAAATTTTTTCTCTCATTTAAATATATAGTTCAATTTTACTTTGCAGATTTAACAAGGTTGAATTGACACATAGAATGTGTGCATTTTGAAAGGGGGAGGAATTACTGTGTTAGGAGCAGTAGCTTTTTTGGTAGAGTGCTTGCCCAGCATGGTGAAACCCTGGGCTCCGTGACTGGAGCTGATACACTGGGGGTGGTGACAGAAGGTGGTAATCCTGTTCCATTGCAGGGAGGAGCAGGATGATCAGTATCTCAACGTCAAGGCCAACCCATTTGTTACTTAGTGAATTTGAAGTCTGAAGCCAGCCTGGGATCTATAATGCCATGGCAAACAAAACCAGAAACAAACAAACAAGCAACAACAATAACAAAACAACCAAAAAGAAAGAAAGAAAGGAAGAAAAAAAGAAAGAAAGAAAGAAAGAAAGAAAGAAAGAAAGAAAGAAAGAAAGAGGAAAAAGGCATTCAACAATACAGGGTCTCTAAAGAAGACCAGGGGTTTAGATACATGAACTTGGGGTCCAACAATTGCTGTATAGTTGTTATTGACAGACCAACTATTTATAGGGAAAAACATTAGCAAAATATTCTTGAAAATGTTCTGTTGGACTAACAAGAGGGCTCAGCAGTTAAAAGTATTTGCCGGACAACCCAAGTTCAATCCCTTGAGACTCATAGAAGAGCAGAGAACTGATCTTGTAAGTTGTTCTCTGACCTGCACACTTGCATGTCACACACACACACACACACACATGTGAAGGGAAAACATCAGGTTCACTGTCTTGAGGGAGCAACGGTGAACATCTCTCCCAGATCTGCCCTTGCAGTTACCCAGGGGCCCCCCTTAACTGTTCCACATTTGGAAAAAAAAGTAACAAAACTCTAGAATAAACAATGGAAGGGAGTCAGAAACCAGTAGCAGCTGTATTTTACTCCAAGGAGCAAGTGCTGGCTTTATTTTTGTATCAGCTTTCAGGAAAAAATTACATCTCAAATGGGAGATTTGGGTCTTGAAGCTTAAT
The DNA here is from genome assembly GCA_028658305.1 of Pachyuromys duprasi. Classification (NCBI taxonomy): domain Eukaryota; kingdom Metazoa; phylum Chordata; class Mammalia; order Rodentia; family Muridae; genus Pachyuromys; species Pachyuromys duprasi. The sequence continues at coordinate 1,362 of JAQQSO010007207.1, read as the reverse complement.
ATATTTCTCCCTTGGATAAAAAAGCCTTCAATAAATGTTTGGCTTCTCCATTTTCAGCTGCATATATCTATTTTATCTCCATTCTTTTGTTATTTCTGTTATCTTAAAGAAGCCTGCCAATTTTCTCTCAGCATTGGAGTTGTCTTTTTGCAGCTTTACTTCTGCTATTTATGACCTTGGCTGCGATTTTTAAACTGTTGATATTTCATTTTAAGTATTCTGGCACTTTCAAGTTATTTTAGCCTGCTTATGGTCACTTTGTAATGATTTATTAAATCTATTTTATCTCACTGCAGTGAAGGCTGGGTCTTAGGCCTCACTGCAATCATTTCTGTGGGTGTGGTAGATAATCACCAAGGATTTGAGGAAGACAAATTAGTGTTTCTTTGGAAAGTTAGGTATCTAGTTTTCAGCATCGATGTAGACAAAAAGCATTTTACCTTATATGCTATGCTTTTCAGTGTGATACTTCTATAATACAAAAGTAGCACACGAGATAAAAACACAGTTTCAAAGATGTACAGCATAAAGACCAAGCATGAGAAATAATAAAGAGTTGTGAGACATGAAAAATCAATATAGGGGTCAAGCCCATATTAAAAAAGAAGTTTCAGGAGAAGACCAGAGATAATACAGGAGAGATATTGGTCACAGAAATAATATGAAAGCAGTTATTAAAGATAAGGAAAAATACTGTCCCCATGAAAGAGTCCAAAGCAATCTATATTTTAAAAGATGTACAGGCCCCTCCCATTCTTTTGAGACTAAGATACAGAATATGTCTTAAAATCTTATCAGCACATTTTAGCATAAAGTAAATTTGACCACAAAAAACTGAGATGCAGAATGATGATATGTTTCTTTTAATAATGATGATCAAAGACATCGAGACACGCTTAATTAGTAAAAGGTTACCAATATTAGAAAAAGTAGTGTTTATACACAAGTGACATCCTGCTTGTATTTCTGTCTACTTGATATAAGTTAGAGCTGGCTGGAAAGGAGAGCCTGAATTGAGAAAGTGCTTCCATAAGATGGCCTATAGGCAAGCCAGTGGGGCATTTTCCCATAAGTTTCTCATGTGGGAGGGCTGAGCCTATGTGGATGGTGGCAACACTGAGCAGGTGGTTCTGGGGTGTATAAGAAAGCAAGCTGAGCAAGCCATTAAGAGAAAGCCAGTATTCTCCTCCACTCAATGTCCATCCCATTTGTTCATCCAAACCAGCATTGATAATATCCACCTGGATCCTCCTTCCTGTATATCCTCCCTCGGAGTATAGATTTCAGCATGACCTGCCTATCCTATGGGTCTATATAAGTGAGTATATACCATATGTTTCTTTCTGCTTTTGAGAAACCTCA
>JAQQSO010007206.1:0-10782 GCA_028658305.1 Pachyuromys duprasi | reverse complement strand
AAGTTAGTAAGACTTGTGGAGAACAAGACCTCCACAAAGAACAAACTGAGCAGGGCACAGGGGTCTTATACAAGACAGTTTCTCCACCCAAGGGCCATGTATGGATATGTCCTAGAACCCCCGCTCAGAAGTGGCCCATGGTAGCTAGGTATCCAACTGAAGACCCTAGTAAGGGGAACAGGGACTGTTTCAGTTATGAACTCGATGGCTGGCTCTTTGACCCTCCCCCATACATGCCAGGGAGTAACAGCCTGGCTAGATCCCAGGGGAGGCCATTGCAGCCAGCCCTGAGGAGACAAGATGAACTGGAGTAGATGGAAGGGGAGGAGATCCCCCCCTGTAGGTGTACTTGGAGTGGGCAGGAGGAGATAAGGGAGGGATGAGGAGAATGGGAGAGAATGAGAGAGGGGGCTATGCCGGGAATGCAAAGTACTTAGCCTCTGATTGATATAAAAATAAATAAATAACATTTTTTTAAAAAGAAACAAATGTTAGTTTTATTTTTGGCTTCAGCTTGAGATTTTTTTTTTACCTCCAAAATAATCTGCTAACAATTCTCTAAGATTTCATTAATAAGAATCTTTCCTGATATTTAAACACTAGCTATTTCACGCAACCAGGGTTCTTTGCTGTTGCTTTTATCATGCCAGATAAGATATTTTCTCTGGGGTTCATGGACTGTGCCTCCAGAGGAGCTGGCATGGAAGTTCAGTGATAGAGCATGTGCAAACTCTGAAAATCCCAAACTTGAGATTTAAAACCTAATCCTGAGAGGAGAAGGTGATGGACAAAGCTCCCTCCAGCTTGTGTGCCTGCCTTAGGAGCATGTGACACAAAACCCATGTGGCTAGAGGTGGTCTGTCACATGATCTTGTCACTTCTTATCTTGCCCCAAACAAAAACAGTATTGCCAGCATCCTAAGTCCCTTAACAACATCCTCACAACCTCTCCATTGCCCAAGTTTTATAAGTCCATGTTCCACATGAAATAAAGTGTGGAGCACCATCTACTTCAGCTAAGTACATTTGAATCTGGATGTTTATTCTGAACTGTAGAACTTCCTCCTGAAAGATTCATCACTAGACCCTCAGATTGGACTCCCAGAGAGTCAGTCACTACAGAACCACCACAGTCACTGCTAGAGCTCACTGGGCTTTCTGAGCTTCTGCTGTTTGCCTCCCCTTGCTACAGTGCTGATCTGCAGGAGTGAGCTGTCAGCTGTTCCCTAAGCAGCCAATGGACCCTCCTAAGTCTTTTTGCTGCCTGGCTTGTTTTCCAGAGCCCAGAGCTCCAGGAAGCTATCTGGAATGGTATCAACAGACCAGCTAAAAGAACAACAACACTTATTATGGAGAAAATCCCCTTTTCTACAACCCCGATTAGAATTAGAGCAGAACAAAAATATTTTGACTCAGATTTCATTCTAAGTTCCATCCTTTTCCACTTTAGACCAACAATGCTTGGAACTTCCAGAGAAACTTGCACCTTAGTCTCAGTGCCCAGCAGTCTCTGTGAGGAACATGGAACCAAAATTCAACACAACAATTCTCTTCTTGTTTAATTTATGAAAGAGAAGGGTCATTGATTGACCTATGTTGAACCAAAATTGACTAAAATTTGTTTGAATTATCCATTAATCACTTAATCACATGAGCAGGCAATGTATAATAAGTACTTTTTTTGTATCATTGCCAACAGAGAAATCTCCAGATGTGGACTGTTAGTTATGTATATATTACCCATGATACTTCACAAAATGTTTCGACAATAGTTTACCCTTGAAAACCACATGATACACAACTCTAAATGGGACATCTCCAACAAATTCCCCCTCTCAGAGCTCAGGAAACCATGAGGATGAGGAGGCAGGAGTGTGGGAACCAGAGGAGATGCAGGAAACAAGGAGAACAAAGCCCTCTAAAGCCACTGAGCAAAACTCATATCATCTCACGGAGACTGAAGCAGAAAACACAGGGCCTTCATGGGTCTACACCAGGTCCTCTATGTATATTTTAGAGCTCTTTATGAGAATGCAGGGTGTGTGAATGAGTGGGTCTCTGATTCACATGCTTTCTCTTAGGGCTATTTTACTTCTGTTGGTTTGACTCACCCTGATGAGGAGATCTAATCCTTCTAACACCCAGGACTCTTGGCAAATCAGTAACCTGAATCAACTCCTCATCTTTGCCTGGCTCACCTCTGAGTGTTCCTATATAGTCTTGGAAGCAACAATTTTGCAAGATATTCCTAAACTTTTCATAATCATCTAATTGGGTAGAATAGGTCAGTGAGCAAATTTTCATCAGAACCAAGTTCCCATAAGGAGAGAACATGTGACATTAGCTGATATATTGATACCAGGCTCTTGTGTTGACACAACCACATCACCATTATTACAAACAGCATAGTAATTATTGTTCTATTCCCACAATTCTCAGAGACAACAAGAATAAATTATAATCTTGAGATTTATTTTTCTGACTGGTGAAATTGTCAAAAAGAGAAAGCAAAAACTTCCACAAGCAAAGCCAAAAATGCAAACACAAGGCAGCAACTAACCAAGAATTCCCTTAGGAAAAGTCAAGAGATTTTGGACTCATATCCCCACAGGACCTTGACATGTGTGGACCAACTCCTAAGGCCTTGCCATAAGGACAGTCTTCTACATTGTACTCACATTTCCCAGAGATGCTTGGTTTTTGCCTTCTCCCTCCAAAACCCCATTTTTAAAGAGATCTCTAGAATCTCTCCATTAGTGGCCATCAATCTGTTATTATCTGTCTGAGGATGACTGGAAAGAGAGTAACAAGAATCACTATCATACCTAGTGTTATATTCTAATATATAATAAAAGACCAAAAGTTACTAGTCAAAACAAAAATTGATTGAGTCAAGAATAGTTTTAGCCTCCTGTATTGAGGAGGTTTGTAAGTGGGCATGTGAAGTGGCATTGATCTCTGTATGAAGTTTTTGCATTTCCATGGCCAAGTCAGAATTATTCCAAATTCCTCATAGATGAGCCTGAATTTGTTCCCATGTAATGCTAGAGCCACTGTAAGGTAGGGGAGTTATGCAGAGCCATTTATAATGAGCATGACATAAAGTGGTAAGCCTATACTTAGTATTTTGTATTTGAGTTCCCATATATAAAATGGGAACTAATAAAGCATTGACTCTGTCTGACTCTATCAGTCTTTTGCTGAGTAATCAACACCAATGAAATATCTCTGGATATATTATGAACATGATATGCAGTATGTACCTGTTAGGCTAGTACTGTAATAGATGCAGACATAAACCCAACACTATCAATGTCACTCTGTACCAACCCTATTATACTTATGAGAGACTCTTACTACACAGATACCTGCTCACCTATATTCACTACCACTTTATTAACAATGGCCCCCAAATGAAAACAACCTAGATGCCCAAATGATGAATGGATAATAAAAATGTACTATATATAATCATTGGAATATTATTAACACACCTGTTTAAAATGATACTATAAAATGTATGGACCTGATATGATCATTTTAACTGTTATAATCCAGATAGCAAAAATATTTATAACGTTCTTTCTGTTTCTATTTTGTGGAATAGTTTGAAGAGAATTGCATGGATATAAGCTAGACCTTCTGCTCAGATGTAGCCCATGGCAGCTCAGTAGCCAAATGGGTTAAATAGTAAGAGGAACAGGGATTGTTTCTGACATGAACTCAATGGCTGGCTCTATAACCTCCTCCCCACAAACCCCAAGGGAGGAGCAGCCTTGCAAGGCCACAGAGGAGGACATTACAGCCAGTACCGAAGTAGACCTGATAAGCTAGGGTCAAATGAAAGGGGAGGAGCACCTCCCCTATTAGTGGACTTAGAGAGGGACAGGGAGGAAATAAGGGAGGAAGGGTGGGATTGGGAGAGAATGAAGGAGAGGGATACAGCTGGGATACAAAGTTAATAATCTATAACGAATATAAAAATGAAAAAATTTAATTAAAAAAACACAATGTTCTGTATTTTCCTTCATATATGAATAAAAACATTGAATCTTTAGATATGTGTGTTTAAGTTAGATTACTTTTCAAAGTCATAGAATTAGTAATGTCACATGGGATTTCAAGGGATGGGTGTTAGAATATAGTTGGTATAACACAGAATTGGATACACTGGAACAGGATAAATGAAAAGTGGTGGAGGATAGGAAAGAGGAATAGAAAAATTGTAAATGAAGAGATAATAAATACTAAAAATCCTTGAAAAGGCTATATAGAAATGTGCTGCTGGAGGTTGGAAAGAGGGTTCAGAGGTTGAGAGGACTGGCTGCTCTTCCTAAGGTCCTGAGTTCAATTCTAAGCAAACAGATGGTGGTTAACAACCATCTGTAGTGAGATCTGGTGCTGTTTTCTGGTGTGCACATGCACATGCAGGCAGAACACTGCGTACTAAATAAATAAATAAATAAATCTTAAAAGAAAAAGATGATTTTAAAAAGAAATGTACTATTGGAAAATAACTTCCTGGAATATACACATATGTATATATAAAGGTTGTTAACCTATATCAGTGGGTCAATGCTTTCTCCAGACAAAACCAGTTATGCAATAAAAAGCCGAGGGCTGAAAATGTGTTACCTCTTCTGGAGTTGTTGGCCAATGGGGTTCTCCTACACTCTCCAAACATTGCAGACTGTTACCATCACTCTTTAACTTGAAGGTAAAATCCTGTTTCGGAGGACACCTCATACTGGAGACATAGGCTATAGAGAAATCTAGTTGGTACTGACCTGGTTGTTTAACACTTACTGGCTGTCTGCCATATTGCTGGGAGGTGATATGAATGTCAACAAGGCAGAAAGATCAACAACTGTGTCATCAAATTGTGGACCCTGCATGATACAACAATGGCGGAACAGGTAAGATTTGTATAATAGTGGGTTGAATGTTGTAGGGTAACTACCCTCCAAATTCTGGTGGAATTTAAGCCTGATCCTCAAAATAGAATTTATGCCTGGTACTACAATTGTAAAAAACAAACAAACAAGAAACAAATTATCCTGCCTATAAGGAGTGCAGAGATAAAGAGGGAACAAAAATTGAGGAAATATCCAACCAAAAATTGGCCCACATGAGACCCACTCCATTGGAGAGAGCCAACCCCTAACACTATTAATGATGCTCTGCTATGCTTGCAGACAGGAGCCTAACTTGACTGTTATCTGGGAGGGTCCAGACAGCAGCAGATGGATACAAATGCTGAGACCTGCAGTAAAGCTCTGGTGTACTATGCAAGTGTGGGGAAAAGATGGAAGGACTAGGAGTGGACATGAACCTCATAAGAAGACCAAAGGAGATAACTAACCCTGACCCATTTTGGATTACAGAGACTGAGACATCAACAAGGGAGCATGCCTTATTTGGGCCTAGGTCCCCTGCACATATGTGTACAAAGGGTGACTTTGTCTTCATATGGAGCCTGGCGAATGATTGCAGGAGCTCTTTCTTACATGGACTCTGTTGCCTGCTTTTGGATCACTCCCCCCTTGGCAGCACTGCCTTGCCTGGCCTCAGGGGATGAGGATATGTTCAGTCCTGATGAGAGAGCTCCCCTTTTCTGGGAGGAAGAAAGAGGGGAAAGGGGATCAAAGGGAAGAGGTTGGAATGGGAGGCAAAGAGGGAGGAAACACCCTTTGGATGTTAAAGAAACTGAAAAAGAATTAAACATTAAAGAAACAAAACAAAAAAATCAAAACAAAATATGGATGGGTAGGTCATATGCCCAGAGGAGAATCTGATATGTTATCCTGCTAACATACTTAAAAAGCACCATCTACATGCTTATATTTATGATCATATCTCAGTGTATCTTTTAGCCACCATCAGATAAATCTCCATTTGCAGTAAATGTTAATTAATAAGAGACTCATAACTGATCAGTGTGCCTGGAATAAGAAATTGTGTAACACTCAGCTTTAATAAGACATACCTTCCACCCAATATTCATGAATAACCATGAATAACCATGAGCAACAAGGAGAGGAGGAAATGAACTGTGCAGCTTGGAGCAGAAAATAGCACCAGGCCACTTCAAAGTGCAGTCAATCATGTACTGAAAGGGGTATGTAATTGTTCAAGAGATTAGAACAATGAAAGAGAAGCTTTCTGCTTTGCAGAAAAGCAGCTGAAAAGGTGCTCAAGAGTGAGACTCCAGCAAGAAAAACAACCTAAGGAGTTTCTTGGTCCACGAAAATAGTTGCCTAGAAAAATTTTCGTCATCTTCAATGTACAGAAGCTGTTGTAGCTCTGGTCCAAGAGTAGCAGGGTTCATCGCAAATTGACCAGCCAAATGTGTCATTGTTTTCCATGTGAAACTGACTTTAGAGTCATTAATGCTGTAAGAGTCAGGAGATCATGGATTTCCCCCCAGGGTTTCACGGAGAACACCTGCAATCAGAAAATATATCTGAAGATCAGAGTCCTAGGAGGAGGTTAAGTGAGGTAACAGGCCTGACCTGCCTCCCTACTCCCTTTCACTTTGTAATGATCGGAGCTGTCTGTCTCCTGAAAGACAGATGCCTACTTCACTGTGGCTATCAAATGAACACCAACAAAAACAGCATGACAATGTCTACAAATGATCAAAACTCTTGATACCCTCTACCAAAAACAGTAGAAAATCTGAACTCTGTAGTTTGCACCTGGGCTTAAAATGCTTAATCCCCCCTACACACCATCTGTTTTTGCTTGGTTTTGATTGAAGTCAGAAACTGATGGGAAGTAAAAACGAACTGATGCTAGAAGTGGGTAAGGAGGTGCAGACTCCTAAATGTTATCTGAGCTCCTGCTGTTTTCTATGGTCATAGAACTGAGGCATCTTTGAAAGGAATTTTACTGTAATGCCACATTCTTCCTGTCTCTGTCTCTGTCTCTCTCTGTATCTCTCTCTGTGTGTCTCTCTGTCTCTGTCTCTGTCTCTGTCTCTCTCTCTCTGTCTCTCTGTCTCTCTCTGTCTCTCTCTGTCTCTCTCTGTCTCTCTCTGTCTCTCTGTCTCTCTCTCTCTCTGTCTCTCTCTCTCTGTCTCTCTCTGTCTCTCTCTGTCTCTCTCTCTCTCTGTCTGTGTGTGTGTGTGTGTGTCTAGATTGTTTTAATATGGAGAGTGGTCATAAACTGTAGCTCTGGATTCCTGCAGGTTCACTTTGAACTCATGATTCCTCCATTTGAATGTCCTCTTCAGCAGTACCCCACCATGTTTGGTTTACTTTCCTTTTTTTCTGGCTTTGGACTAAGATCATTTTCTTTTTGGAGGTGCTTACATTCTGTGCTGTGTGACCTGACATTTGAGATCTCCAGCCTTGCTTCTCTCTAGTTTACTGTCTGTTAGGTTTGTTAAAAAAAATCAGATATATAGCAGATTGCTGAACTTTGGAAGCATGTCTGTCATGATTTTTTTTATCCTTCATTTTATTTGTCTGCATTATAGGCTTTAACTTTTAAGCTGTTTTTTTTTTCCATCTCATGTCACTACTTTGGGTAAAATAGCACCAGAAAATGGATTTTTATATTTCTTGAGCTATGCTGACTGTCCCACTAAGATGTGTTTCTCTGAGATTAAAGAACTTGCTACTCTCATGTTTTTGCTCTTGATGCAAATTGTCAACAGATATATTATGACACATTCTGTTGCACAAAGACACATTTACACAAATTGTTGCAACAGTGGCCTGAACTTGGAAGCTCATGTTCAGTGAGTGTTGCTGTATTGCCATCTTACCTGGAAGAAGTTGCCTTCTACCTTTGTTTTACTTTATAGCAATTGATATAAGAGGTGGCATTTGACTCTCCACACAGAGAAGTGTGGAGACGATTTTTCATGGGATACAAAATTCTGTGCTTTGGGTTCCTTTGTGTCCTCTTTGATTTTTATATTTATACACCCATACCAGAAACCATTGGAGAATGCTAGAAAGTGAGAATGATAGATGCTGTTATGAAAATGTCATCACTTGTGTTAATCTTCCCCCCACCCCTTGGAAATTGGAAAACCTTGTGACAAATATATATGAAGTTTCATTTAATTTGTGTTTTGAAAAAGACTTTGCTTTCTTTAGTTCTATATTTATCAAGCAATATTATAGTTTATGTAGTTATCCTCTTAATCATTAACATAGTTTTATTATTGAAGGACACACAATGTATGTAAGATGCTATTTCTAAAGTTAATTATATATTGACAACACAAAGAACTAACATTCCTAATGAATATTTGAGTAATTGTACATATGCTTAAATATAATTGATACTTTTCAGAAAACCTAAGCACATCTCTTTGCTTAAACTTATCTGTACAATTTATTCATATTATAAAATTTCATAGTATTTTTTACCTTCCACTATTTTAGTATCTTTTTTCCTTTGGAGGTAGTTCCTAAGCTTCTAATACTCAAAGCAAGTTATTCTTGTGCCTGCCAGAATATGGTTTACACTCATCAATATTAACTGTGTTAGTAATTAACTCAATGGTAATAATAATTTATTTGCAATATTATAGAAGTTTTATGGTATTCAAACAAATTTTATTTTAATAATCAGAAAATTGTCATGATATTGGCATTTATTTTTATTTTCATATCATTAATAGCTATAATAATTTACAGCTGGCTGTCATCCCTGCTTTTGCATTAGTTTGCTGTGCTATCCCATCTGTGGAATCCACTAGAAAGCTACATTTTATACTCTTTTGAGCACAATGTATGCTGTATTATTTGTACTCCTTGTCAAGTCTCAGGCCACAAAGCTCTAAGGCCAGATCTAAGACACATACTGCTGTTCATGTCTGTCTTTAGGCCCCATGTTATTGAGATTCAGATTTTATAATGACAGTACTCAATAATACACCATGTTCTCTTTAACCAAAATGTGCTTCTGTCTAGAAGCCTCATGGCTATTGTGACAATGGGAAGATTCTACTTAAAATCTTGGAAGTTTACAGCAAATATATATAGTTGCTATAGCCTTTCATCGCCTTTCTCCAAGTAGATAACTGTCAAATCATTACTCTTAAATATTTTTTTTAAATTTCTATTAAGGTTTTTATTTTAGATTTTGTATTTTATTTTGATGTATTTTCAAATTCAATGAATCTTTCTTTTTTATATCTTTTCAATTAAGGTTTTTTTAAAATAAATATTGTATTTAGGATAATTTCCTAGTTCTATTACACTTTCTTAGTACACTTCTTTTCTTATGACTATCTGTTATTTAATTTGTTCCCAAATGATTCATCTTTACCTTATAGAACAAAATTATAATAGTTGTTTTTAAATCATTGACATTAGAGGTAGACAATCTCATTTAACATTTTTGATTCTGTTTCCCTCAGTGAGATATTCTCATTTGCTTTTCTTGGGAAGGGCAGGTAATTATGGTTTGTATTTTGGGTATTCTGAGTATCCTGGTGTGGTATGGTTCAGATGAGAGTGTCTCCTATATGCACATCATATATGTTAATCCTTGATCCCAGACTTTAGAAAGAATTCCTGGTTCTTTGGGAAGATTTGGAGGAGCTGGGTCAGTGGGCACCAGTTTTCAGGTTTCAAGAGACTGGTGATTCACAATGCTTTTTCTTTCTGCCTCATGGTTTTGTATCACAATCTAAGTTTGGAAATGCATCTTTGCTTTAATATCATGGACTCTGACCCTCTCAAAGTCCAAGACAAATTAAGTAATTTCTTTTTTATATAATTTTTATTTTTTATATCAATCACAGGTTATTTACATTGTATCCCAGCCTTAGTCTCCTCCCTCATTCCCTCCCAATCCCACCCTCCTTTCCTTATCTCCTCCCTGCCCCTTTCCAAGTCCACTGATAGGGGAGGTCTTCCTCCCCTTCCATCTGACCCTAGCTTATCAGGGTTCTTCAGGACTGGCTGCAAAGTCCTCTTCTGTGGCCTAGCTAGGCTGTTCCTCCCTTGGGGGGCGTGGAGAGGTCAAAGAGCCAGGCATTGAGTTCATGTCAGTAAAATAGTCCCTGTTTCCCTTACTAGGGAACCCACTTGGATACTGAGTTGCAATGGGCTACTTCCAAACTGGGGTTCTAGTACATATCCATACATGGTCCTTGGTTGGAGAAACAGTGTCATAAAAGACTCCTATGCCCAAATATATTTGGCCCTTGTGGAGCTCCTGTCCTCTCCAGGTTATACTAACTCCCCCTTCTTTCATATGATTCCCTGCACTCTGCCAAAGATTTGGTTATGAGTCAGCTTCAGCTTTGATACACTGCTAGGTACAGTCTTTCAAAGGTGGTAGGCTCCTGTCCTGTTACTTGTTTTCTCCTACTTCCAATGTCCATCCCATTTGTCTTTCTAAGTGAGGATTGGTTATATTAACCTGGATACTCTTTCTTGTTTATCTTCTGTAGGTGTGCAGATTGATGTCCATCAACTGAGGAAAGGATACAGAAATTGCGGTACTTTTACACAATGGAATACTACACAGCAGTTAAAACAAAGGAAATCATGAAATTTGCAGGCAAATGGTGGAATCTAGAAAAGATCATACTAAGTAAGGTATCCCAGAAGCAGAAAGACACACATGGTATATGCTCATTTATAAGTGGGTACTAGAACTACAAGATAGGATAAACATACTAAAATCTGTACACCTAAAGAAGATAAACAAGCACTTTCTTTTATAATTTGCCTTGATGACAGTCTTTTATTGCAGCAATAGAAAAGTTACTAGGACACTTTGAGCTTTTTCAAATTTCTTTTTTTTTTTTTT
>JAQQSO010007205.1:0-10782 GCA_028658305.1 Pachyuromys duprasi | reverse complement strand
AAATTATATTTCAAGATTATTATCTTGATCCTTTGCTTTCTGTACTAGAAAATAAAACAATGCATATAAAATCCTGATGATACCTGATAAGCTAGGGTCAGATGGAAGGGGAGGAGGACCTCCCCTATCAGTGGACTTGGAGAGGGGCATGGGAGGAGATAAGGGAGGGAAGGTGGGATTGGGAGGGAATGAGGGAGAGGGTTACAGCCGGGATACAAAGGGAATAAAATGTAATTAATGTAAAAAATAAAAATTTAATTAAAATTCCAAAATTAACACATAAAAAAATAATAATAGCTAACATTTGCTGGATACATTGGATGCCATTGCTATTCTCACAGGTTACGTTGTTAACAAAACAGGCACTATTGTTATTTTCACTCTCACCACGAAAGCAACAGTGACACAGAGAGCTGAAGTCATTCAGCCCAGTGAACCAGCCTGAGATGGAAGAACCAGGACAGGACGCACAGGCAAAGGCATGGCTTCTGATTGACCCTTTAGCTCTTTAACCTCTGAGCCAACCCGCTTCTTGAAACCACATAGGGTTTTTTCACTTCTCTTTTATTTTCTTCATTTCAGTGAATAAGAGCTTATTAATCCCAGTCTCACAAAGGCTGCCTTCTTGCTGCAGTGAAACCTCTCTAGTCCCTTCATTACCTCTCACAGAGTGAAGTCTTTGCTATAGAGAGTCTGTAGTCAGGATGCTCACTCCACTTTTAGTCAGCCAGCTGAGTCTGATAAAGCCTGTGGAGCCTCGACTTCCCATGGCAATAAAATTGAGACAGAGATACCTTAAACTAAGTCAAATGTCATGGAAGGCTAGGGAAAAGATTATGGATGTCTTCTGTGATTCCCAGGTCCACTTTTGCAGAGCTTGTAATCAGCTCTGGGCAGGGAACTAGTTAGTGCTGGGAAGACCCACATGTGTCCCAAAGCTAACTGGTCTCATGCCAGAAGGATGCAAACCAGAAACTCATGAAGGATGGTGGAATGCCATGCACTAGCTACCCGTACATAGGATGGCAAAATCCTTATGACTCTGAAAAATCTGATTGCAGAATGGTTCAGAGAAAAGTGTCATAATCACTACTCCTCCATTTTCTTCAACTACTTTTTTATAAAGTAGATATTACAAAATGATGAATCAACTTTCCAGATGTGGTAACAGTATAACAACAGACTCAGCTATGGAGGGGACTTCACATGAAGACCCCGCTCACAAGACAAAAACAAAATCCTGTTGTTTTCCCAGTAACAACCCCTTTCAAGAAATTGGCATCCATCCCTACAGCCATTTTCCACTGCATGTACCGTGACATGTAAAGCACAGAGCGTCCCTGAGGTAGGGTTGCAGCCGGGATGCCTTTCCCTGTGGGATCCGCTGGGTGGTTCTGGGTATCCGGCCCACTCTGCTCTCCTATTTCCTTGAATTCAGCAACATTTGTTTTATTTTACCAAACTGATGGGTGAAAGCAACATCTCATGTCTGCATTAATTTTTAGTTCCTTAGTGATTTATGGAGTAGAACACATTGGTTTCTGCTTCTTTGGGGGAAGTTTAAAAAAAAACACTATTTTAAGTTATGTGAATTAGTGGTTGTGTCTGTGGGTGGGTATGTGCACATGAGTGGGGATATCCCTCAAAGCCAGAAGTGTCTCCCTGGAGATTCTCTTTAGTGCTGGAGTTACAGGAGTTTGTGAGCTGCCCAGCATGGGTGCTGAGAACTGAGCCCAGGTCCTCTGGAAGGGCAGGGTGTGCTCTTAAGCAACGAGCCATCTCTTAAGCCACGGTTTACCTTGGTCTACTTTTATACAAGATTTTGTTGTCGAATTTGTGGATAACTTTTATAGATTGTAATAAGAATAGACCTAAGGACCACCTCCTCCATCATTGCCATTTTTGTCATTGTCATCATCAATCTTTGTGTATGAATGCAAGCATATGCATTTACATCCGAGGTCAGAGGACAACCTCAAATGTAGAGTCTAGCCTTCTACCCTGTTTGGAGCAAGGTTTCTTATTGATATTTTTTTTTCTGCTACTTATGGCAGTATAGCTAGTCCATTAACTTCTAGAGACAGAAGCGTGTGCTAGCATGTCTGAGCTTACACAGATGTTGGGGTTTTGTGAGGTTCTCATGCTTGTGTGGAAAGAGCTTTAACCACTGAAGCATATATACCATAAGCCCCTTGATTGTGTCTATCCTCTTATGGCCAAAAAAGTCCTTAGGTCCTGATTGTGACCAGGGGACACCCAAGTCAGTGGCTGGTTCCTTGGCAGAGCCTTCCAGTAAAAGCAGGAAGGGGAAAAGCACCTACCCTGTGAAGGTGCCTGCTAACTGCCAGCTCATCTGGTGGGCAGGGTCCTTGGCCACCCTTCGTTTGCCTACCCCCCTTCCAGGTCAGTCTGTTAACTTGATCCTTGCTTCTAGTTCCACATGAGTAGGAAGGAGAGCCATGGGCCATCCATTCACAATCACCCATGGGTCCCAGGAGGAAGGAGATACAGTCCATGGTGTGCTCTTGATCTTTGAAGGAAGAGGTTAGAAAGAGATGAGATGACTTAGAAGTCTTTTTCCTCACCTTACGAAATGTTAGGATGAAAAGAAGCAGCTAAAGCGGAGTAAGAAAGCTTTTTTTCTGCTGACTCTCAATATTGTTCTTCTGAGGGGTAGAGGATGTAGCTGGCTTCTCTGCAGCAGGGCTAACTAGGGAGAGCCTCTACTTAGAAACGCAAAGACACCACATCTTGTCTTCAATCGATGGTGTAAGCTCCTTCACTGGGAGATCTTAGATCTTTTAATATATTAACACGGAGGCTTCTCCATGACAGTGTCCCCACGATTCTCAGTGGAGAAGAGTTGTAAACCCCACAGAGAGTTCAAAAGAAAACAATACTCTCAAAAGCAGTTCAGTCTCCTTGGGTTCTCCTGAACTAATGATCTAATGTCAAGCCTGCACTCTTAAAATGAATTATATTTTGATTAACAACTAAAAAATAAATGACTAACGTGTGTGTTTATATATGCAGAAATGTATATTATACGTGGATGAGGTATATCTCATTTGAGTTTGTATGTATATACCAGAATGAAAGAGGCAGCTGTTTTAGCCATTTATCCTTGGGGGACAGGTGGGTAATATGGTAGGTTCTGTTGAAAGGAAATTATGGGAGAGAATTTGATATCTTGAAGTTTTCAGCAAGACAGGATTCAGAAGGCAAGTATGGAAATAAATTTGGAAACCAGCTTCTTGGTTCCCACCGTGTTTTTAAAGGTAAGAGTATCACATGAAACATTTTGGTCAGTTTGTGTGTGTTTGTGTGTGTGTGTGTGTGTAGGAGTGTTTTGCTTGTTTGCTTTTGTTTCTAAGTTAAATTTTTTTTCACAGTTCAGTTGGAAAATAGGAATGAATAGTGCACTGTGAAATCCCTTTTTCATCAAAATCTTCAAAAACAAGTTTGCAAAACTGATATTTTTCTTCCCAGTTATTCCCTGGGACTTGAAAACTGCAAACCCGACAGCTTCACAGCCTCACCTGAATGCATTCAGAATAAAAGAAGATGAGGTCAGTACACTGTTGTTCTCGGCGTAGTCTTTTACAGGCTGCCAACCCTCCCTGATATGTTATTTTCAAGTGGAATGCGGACTCTATGAAGGGGAAGTGACGGTTCATGGCCCAGGAGACTGAAGAACCTCGTTGTGGAGTTAAACGGTGGATATGCGGACGTATGAAGCACTGCAGGGAGAGGAGCTTGTATCTGTACCAAGCATGCTGGGTACCACATGATAGAACTTAGTGGTTGACTAGCGTAGAACAGTTCGGAGCAACATACAGCCTTAGACAGTTTTTTTTTTTTTAACTTTAGCTTTTAAATAAGTTTAGATCCAGCCAAGCAATAACAATGGTAACATTTTTATTCTGTAGACTTTTCTATGTAGACAAAGAGAATGAATTCCTAAGTAAACTCTTTTCCTGAGTGTCTGGAGTCTAGGATAGACTAATGAAGTCAAAGAAAGAAATGTGGCCACTACCTGTTAGAGTTGACTTTAGATGCCCTCAACTCAACGTGGAGCCCATTCACTTAAGCAATTCCAGAACACTGGCTCCGAGGCTCAGCTTGACCAGAGCTTTCCCCATTGAATGTTGCCCAGCAGCTAAACTGAAAAAGTACAAAACAGAAAGCCTTCCCTTTTTTTTTTTTTTAAACCAAACTCACTAGGATTTCCCTTTTGTACGTCCAGTATTTTGTTTTTTTCTGATATGCTCTTTGGCCACACCTAGTATCTGCCTCCTCCCAGGTGAGTGCTGAGTGCTGGGAGCCACTCCATGCAAAAGCATATCCCAAGTAGACCAGCCAATATTCCTTCATTTTGGCTCTGACAGAAGTAGCTAGATCCTCACCCTTTTCTGTGACCACAGACTCTTAAGGAAGAGGAACCTTAAAGTATAAGCTCTCACCTCCTTTAAGAATCCAACCTGCTTGAAAATGAACTTCTTTTGTCTAAAGGAACTGCCTTAGGCCATTTTCTCTTAGTGTCCTCAGTGGACGCGGAAAACATCTGGCCATCTTTTTCTTTATAAGAACTCTTTCTCTACGCACACATCATTTGATTTCTTTCTGTTAAATAGTCCACTTTCACTGTTTTTCAGAGATCTGATCTTCCGTGCTTTTCATCATTTCAATTGCTTTCTACATGCTCTGAAAACCCAGAAGCCCAAGCTGGGTGTGAGAGTGAATGATAACTTGGGTAGTGCCTGATTAACACTGAAAATGGAGGCCCTCCTTTCCAGGCCACTCTTCTATGAACATAGCCTAACATGAAGTTCAATATTAAAGTATTATTTTAAAAAGGGGGTAATTGATCCTTTACTTAGAATTTCTTGTATAAAAACATCTTTAACATTAGTTTATTTAAAACTGAAAATTATTCAACTTCTTTAGAATGGTTTATAGAAAGTAAAATCTGGACTTCCCAAAGGTTTTTAGTTCCAGTCGGTCCTTTGTATCTGCTGGTTCTGTGTCTACAGATTCAACCAACTGTGGACTGAAAATACTTGGGGGAAACACATCTGTACTAAATGCATCCAGACCATATTAGTCCTTAATCAATACAGTAGAGTAATCATTTGCATATCATTTGCATCCTATTAGGTATTTATAAGTAATTTAGAGATAATTTAAAATGTGCAAGAGGAAGTGCCTTATATACATACTGCATCATTTTATGTAAGAGGTCTAAGCATCCATGAGTTTGGTATTTGTGAGGTTGGGGTGGGCCCTCCTGAACTCCCCCCATACCGTGGGAGACTGCATTTAATTACAGATGTTCCACACAGCTGGCGCTATATTGTGTTACTAGTCCCAAGCTTCCTCCTGGAATTCCTGCATTCCATGCATGTATCATTGTACTTTCTGAAACCAACGGAAAGGAATAGTACTCTCTGTAGTTTTCTGGAATTCCAAGCTCAAACTGACTGTTATGGTTCACCCCTCACTGCTCCCCCCTTCCCCCCCCCAAAAAAAAGCTCATGTATTAAAAGCTTGATTCCTAGCTGGCACTATTCTGGGAGGTTTTGAGAATTTTAGGGCCTAAAGCCTAAGCTGAGGAAGCAGGCTGCCAGGAGTGTGTCCGTACAGGCTGTATCTTATTCTAGGTGTGTCTGTCTCACACTCCCGATGGCACGGTGTTCAGTTTCCTCATGGGCATGGAATCAACAGAGCCAAAAACTGTAGACTAAAACCTCTGAAACTGTGAGTCAAGATAAATAATTCTCCTCTTCCTTTTTTTTTTTTTTTTTGGCTCAGAATTGTCAAAAGAAGGAACAAGTAACACAGTGGTCCTACTATAGAGGCTTATGGGGTTGGCGGGGCTGTGGATTCAGAAAGTGTTGACTTCTCAGATATGAATCTGGGTTATAAGTGATAGTGCATGTACTCAAGTGGATTTTGTAGACAAAGCAACAGCAGGGCTAAGGACAGGTCTAATGGGCCTTACCACCAAGCATCTGAATGAGAACAGATAAATATGGGAACACCTCTCTACCTTCTACCTCTGCTTGGAAGTATGTTATTATTCTCAGGCAGGCTTCTCCAGAGTGTGGCTACATGCTGTGTTCCGTCAGGTTGGTATACTGGTACAGGGTCCTTCTTCCTGGCGGTTCTGACTAAATTCTTGAATGCTTGTAGTAAAGTTTCATGTTCTTAGCTTGGGCCATATATTCATTCCAAAGCCAATCCCCGAAACCCTGATTGGTTGATATAATCAGAGACAGTTTATAGCATTGGAGGATGGTGTAAGCTGCATGGGAACAACAAGGATAGAGAGTAGAGTGGGAAAACCCCCCAAAGGAATGCTGAGCTACTGTTTCTAAAAGTTGGGAAGTCGAGCAGAAGGTAACATAGTGCTCCTCCTTATCTTAGTGTCTCATGACTTTCTAAGAGTCTATGGTATAGGATCAGGAAAAGTTTGCAGAGTCCAGCCACAGACTCAGTACTAACACAGGATCTCTAACACTTATGGCCAAAGGTAGCACCACGCAGAAGTGTAGAGGAGAAAACGTTGGATTGGGAGGGAGGTTGGAGAGCAGAGGATGGTTTGAGAAGATAAAGTCCTCTCTGAATCAGGGAGGGAAACCTAAGAATTAATTGACTTTCATAGCATTAAGAAGAGGAGCATACTTAAAGCTTGTGACGAACATTTCTCTGTTGCTTGAATCAGGAATGTTCTGATCAAACTTCTTCAATGACTTGGAGCAGTAGAGTTAAACAGGTGGGGTGGCCACAGAACAAGACTAGACTAATGGACGTGGTACCCATGGGGAGGGAAGAAGGGACAGACTCCACAGGGAAATAAGTGCAGAGTTAGCAGGTACATGACATGTCTAAACAGAAAACGCTACCTTTTGAAAATGATTTAAGTGTTTCCTTGCCAAATACTCATAATAAAAGAAATGAGGGCAAGTAAATAATTTGAATAAAAATCCTATCATAAAGCTAATAAAAATAACATGTCAAATGTGCTATAATCATGTGTGCTAAGATGGTAAATTTTACTTTATTGTACCTTTCATGGTGCAAATATACTTTTGCTGATGTTTAATTAATGACTATTCTACTCTGTTTTAATAATACTTTGAAAATTCACATTCACTTGTAGTACTTACAAATGGAAATAACTACAGTCTGTTTACCTTTGGTTCCATGTAGAGCAGTAGTTCTCACCCATGAGTAGTGACCTCCAAACATCATCAGAAAATACATATATATAAATTTACATTTGATTCATAACAGTGGCACAATTACAGTTATGAAGCGGCAATGAAATAATTTTATACTTGGGGGTCACCACAACATGAAGAACTTATTAAAAAAGTTGCATCATTAGGGAAGGTTGAGAACCACTAATGTAGAGTCTTTGGTTAATTATAAAAATATTTGCAAATAATAAAAATAACCCTACTGGGGAATCTGGCCTTTGGTATCGAAAACAAAAGAGAACCAGGGACATTTGTCCACTTCCCACAGGACATTGGCTGAGAAGGGCTGCGGATGTGCCATGCTGGATGTTTCCAAAGGTAATATACTCTCAACCTAAACACAGAAGAAAAGCAGAGGAGAGAAACACAGAAGAAGATGGAGTGACTCCCTTTGCAAGAGGCAGTATTTCCAAAGAAAAACATTTTTATTCTCTGTTTGCTTTGGAGAAAAAGAGGCTAATTTATATACAATTGTCTCTGAAGAAAAACAATCAAAACCAAAGCGATTAGACAGCAAAATATCCGAGATCATCAACTTGATAGTGTAATAACTATGGCAGAAGCTATAAAATTATAGTTTTCCCAAACAGGTAAAATGGAAGCACATACATTTACTTCTAAAATCAAGAATAAAAGATGGGCATGGGGTGCATATCTTTAATCCCAGCAGTCAGGGAGACAGATAAAGTTTGAGGCCAGCCTGGTCTACAAAGTGAGTCCAGGACAGCCAGGACTGTTAAAAAAAAAAAAGTAAATAAAAGCAGATTTGCCAGGCATCACCTGCGTGATGTTCCGATCTGCTCTGGTTCCTTCTCCATCCCACCTCTATTTGGAACTGGGATTACCTTAGTAGGACTCTCCTGGGCATGGACCCTGGAAAGCATTAGCAAGAGACAGGAAGGAGGTCACCCTTCGTCAGGGATGATGATGCAGCTCACATGGTCCAGTCCTAGAAGTTTCATCATGCCTACCCATTCCTTGAACATATTCCCTTGATTACACACGACTTCTGAACCATCTTATTCCGTCTTTTTCCTGATAACATTCTAGCTGACATGATAATAATAAAAGTATTACATTGAAGAGTCACTATGCTATAGAAAATGTTCTAATGGCAACTTGTACCTCTTTTTGTTTCTAGTCCTGACATTTATTGTTCTTTTTATTAGAAATGAATGCAGGCCAAGCTCAGGCACAAGGAAGTCTTCAATCAAACCCCACATGGACACAAACTCCTGGAACCTCAACTGCTTGCCTTTCATCATGATGGTCCAAGCCGGTTTCCCCTTTTCCTTCCCTCAAATCCCCACCTGTCCTCTAAACTTGATCCCTGCCTGTCCTTTTCACTAGGGGTGCAGCAGGCAGCACTTGCTAATGCTGTCCAGGACAGTACTGAGTACTTGGGAAGATCAGTTAATAACACTAAGGAAATTAGTTCAGCTACTACTTGATGAAGGTGGGAAAGAGCAATCCCTCGCTGAGTACTTGCTCACCTAGTCCTCAGAATGAACATGGTGGCCAGCACTCAGTGAGCTCTGTGAAAACGGCCTGAGTTATGGGGTTGAAGTCTGAGGTCCAGGAGATGGAGTGCTATGGGAAGCTGTGGCTGTCATGTCAACTGTGTACCTGGCTTTTCTCCCACCTCTGTCTTTTATTCTTATTTTTATTTATGTATTTAACTTGAGACAAAGTTTCCCTACATCGCCCGGATCGGCCTCAGACTTGCCTCTACATCTCTGGCTGACCTCAATCCTCCTGCCTTTGTCTTTTGAGTGTTAGAATAATAGAGGTGCGCCAACATGCCCAGCTTCACTTTTCTTTAGCAGAGCACTGGTGATGTCTCTGCGGTAGGTTTTGACCTATTTTTGGAATGTGGACTTCCCCTTTGACATTCTGATGAAAGCTATGTACCGTCTCCACACCAAAATATAAATATAGTTCAAGGACTGCAGGTTAAAAAAAAAGCAAAAAACCAACTGAGATTTCTGTGTCATCTTGAACAGACAGTACTGATGTGAAAAAAAGGCAGAACACAGAGTACTTTAAAGGGTGTCTGAAAAGATTCATTCCAGCCCAGGCTTCATAAGAATGGGAAGTACTGACTGAACATGCAGCTCATTTGTACTTCATGTACACTCTATAAACAGAGCCTGATGGTATTTCACATAAATATAGTGCCTATATTTTGATTTTCAGGTCAGGGGTACAATTATCTGGTATTATGCTGACATTCAAAAGTTACAGATTTTGGAGCATTTCAGATTTTGCATAAGGAATGCTCAATCTGAATCGCCTTTAATATAAAGAGGATGCCTGGAGCTTGAGTAGCCTTCATTATGAGCTTTGCAGCCCCATTCAAATGCTTGATCTTGTAACTGGTCTCCTACTGCCACTAACTAGCCTGTACTTGCAGAGACCTTTATTGGATACACTTGTTTAACATTGAGCAGCAGATCAGGTACTGTGCTGGCTGCCCTGAGAGAGACGTAGACACCATAAACAGTTTTCTCTAGAATAGTCATGGGAGCAGAGAGCATCACTCACATTAATAAGACCACTTGCAAGGGTGAGGACCAGCTGTGGTAGAGCATAATGTATGAATAGACAGGCCAAAGGCAGCTGAGACATTTATAATCTGTAAGAAATGAAAATTTGAGTAGACATACAGAGATTAAAAAAAGTTAATGGGGAGAAATGAAAAAGTGAAGCAGTTAGTAAAAAAGAGATACAGTAATAACTAATCCACAATATGAAATGAAAGTCTTCCTCAGAAGCACTTTATTACATGATATGAAGGCATAAGCTATAGTCTTTCACATCATCAGAAAATGCCCTTGACAACCAGAGCCAGAACCACCTACGCCCAGTGTCAGGTTAGGTTAATTCATCCCAAATGGACCAGTTTCCAAACTAGACCTGTGTACTGGACTCTGTGGCAGGTATTAAGAGACAAAAAGAATAGTAGGGTAAGAAGCATAGAATTTTGACAAAGAGAAGCTACTATGAAATTGACTGTAAGACTCTGTGGAATCCATGATAACAGGGATAAACAGAATTTGGAAGATGACAAGGAAGGCTCATCAAGTGACAGTTCAGATGTGTATGTGTTGGGAGCACAGGATTTGCTAACTCTTCTTGGGCTTGGATGATCCATCCTAACAATCACCTCAGTGGATGTTACAGTAGAAAACTGGATGTTATTTGAGAACTACCCAAACTGTACTATAAGTACATCACATACATTTACTGAGATGTTGGGCACTTGTCAAATCACAGCAAGCATGACTATTATTTTCACTCACTAGAACTTAGTGAACTCTAGAAGCCACTAGTGACTGGATGTACCCACACCAACTCCTTCTTAGCTTCTTTCTTTTTTTTTTTTTTTTAAATTTTTTTATTTTTTGTTATCAATCACAGGTTAGGTACTTTGCATCCCATGCCCAGCCCGCCCACTCCCTCCCACCCTCCCCAACCCTCCCTCATCTCCTCCCCGCCCACTCCAAGTCCACCAGCGGGG
>JAQQSO010007204.1:0-10783 GCA_028658305.1 Pachyuromys duprasi | reverse complement strand
TCAAAACAGTCCCCCAATCTACTCAGTTTGGGGTGGTTCCAGTGATCGGTTTGCGCCCGCCGCACACCCGTGGGTTCAGGCAGAACTCGGGTTCCTCCTAGACATGCAGGTGGACTCACACACTGACTGAGTTTTTGCTGGCATAAGTGTTCCGCGGGCGCCACTGCAGTGTGCGGACTGGTCAAAACGGTCCCCCAATCCACTCAGTCTGGAGTGGTTCTGATGATTGGTTCCTGCCCGCCGCACACCCGCGGGTCGAAGCAGAACCCGGTGCAGTGTGTGCTCGCAGCGTGCAGTTCAGTGAAAACGGCACCAGGTTCCTCCGGAGACTGCCCGGGAGACTGTGCGATCCAGTCTATAATGGCGGGTGTGAGAGCCCAGCACTGCTGCTGGTTTCGATCAGAGCTGTGTGCCGCTGGTCACTGGGAAATTTTTCCAGGTAATAACTGGGTGTCTCTAGGGTTTTCCCACTTGATTTTCTCACCGTAGGAGTTCTGCTCACCTGGCACTCACAATGCTGGTGTTTTAGGTCCCAGAGTTCAGTATCCTGGTTGCTGTGTTGTTTCTTCTCTCCTACTCCTCAGACACAGTGTTCTCTCGTGGCAGCCATCTTGGATCTCCTCTAATTTCTATTTTTTCAATTCGTTAAGTTAATTACAATCTACTCCATAATGATTATCTCAAGACAAGCAGAAATTTCCCTTCCACACCTCTATGAAAAAAAATAATATAAGAAAGAGAATATTTTAATTTCTAGAATCAATGCCAAATGAGAACAATTTATAAAAAATATAATGAGACACGGTCAAAGAGGTTCTCAGGAATATTCCTAGTTAGTATTGTTTGCTATATAGACTAAGAAAGAATGTTTGAAAGTGTGTAAGTCAAAATGTGTGTATAATTGTGGCATGATGATCCTAAAGAAAGCATAAAATACATTAACATAGAACAGAGGTAAGGAATTAATGAGTAAGCCACAAACACAACGTTTTTAGAGTAAACTAAAGAAGATAATCACTTGATTTTTAACAGAGACAATATGTGTCTTTGATCAAATAGAAGAAATATGTTTCTACATGATGGATACTTTGCCCACGTAGCCAAAATACAGTTTTAGATATTAATTGATCTGGGATATATAGAGTAAATAGTAACAGAAGCAAGCAGTGAAAGCTATGTCAGCATTGATAACCTCTGAAAACGGTGTTAAACTGAAAGTGCCAACTCACTCGGGGCCATAAAAGTTGTTTTTACTTCCTCAGATGAAGGGATGAGATGAGGGCCATACCCAAGCACTATGAATACATGATGTTTGGGGTTGGTCTGATGCTCATATTTTGATGCTAATTATTAGCTCTCAAGATCTGGTTACTGCCTGGATAAACCTATCCTTGTTGTGTAAACCTGCCTAAGACATTATACCTGATTGGTTGATTAAAGACATAAAATCTGGGCAGGGCAAAATGGGGTAGTGTGGCTAAGGCTTCTGAGCTTTCAGTTCAAGAGAATCGCAGGGAACTGATGGGCAGAAATTGAGGAGGAAGGAGGAAGCCACACTGAGTTATTGTGAAGAAAGATCCACGTAGGCTGGAAGGCAGTATTCCAAGGATGGCATGGGTAGAGAAAACACCAAGGTAAAATATATAAGCAAGTATGTTGGGATTATGGTTGAAAGGTAGCCCAAACAGGAATGGTTAAGGTGGATTGCATTGGAATGCAGGTGAGGGTATGGGAGATGGATGGTGAGGTTATTGAGATAGCATAGGTGAAATACCTGCCGAGCCCAAGGTAAATAAGGCAATCATAAAATTTAACAGGTGTCTGTGTCTTCTTGTGATAGCAGTTTAAATAATACCACCATGATAATCATAGGGCAAATAATAATCATTATATAGCCCAACGCTTGTTTTTATTTACTAAAACAACTTAGCTTGGGCTGGGCCCAGAGCATTTCTGTCTCCCTATCCATAGGCCTGGAAGTTTCTAGCCTCTCATGTTCTGCAATCCCAGACCTTGAAAGCTTCAGTTTACAGCCTCCATCTTCTAACCTAAGCCTAAAATGTTTTCAGACTCTAAGACTTACTGCTGAATAAACTCACCCTTTCTTTCTGAACTCTGGTTAGCTGATTTAACTTAGTTGTTTTGGCTCAGAACACCTCTACAAACTGACTGGTTCAAACTGGTTTCTCCCTGCTTCTAATTGAATTACTCTGCTTGTAAAAATTGCTTTTGAACTCTAGGAACTGAACGGCATGAATTCAACTGCACTCAAATTAAAGGACCCCAAACTGCACCAAATTGTACATATTGCTGACTTCTACTGTACTGTCCCTATGAACTCTCTTGCTCTCTCTCCATGCTGTTCTTAAGTTTTTTCTCTTCCCAGTCTGTTCTCCTGAGAATTAGGTAAATCCTATATGTGACTCATTCTGTCAAATCTTTCTCTGATTCATAACTTTGTCTGACTCTCAATTAGACATCATTTTTTGAGACTAAAAGTGTGTACAAAATTCCAGCCAGAGGGATTAAAGCTGCATTGTGTCTATATTTCAGTAATAGGGATTAAGGGTATGAATTCCAGCCAGAAGAATTAAAGTTGCATACTAAGGGAATTTCTGTATTCCGGATGGATTACACAGATCTAAGTTTTGCTGGATTAAAATTCCTCTATACATGGCAGTTAACTAAACCAGAATATGATAGGACATGCCAAGATATTTTTGTAAACTTTGACAGAGGTGGTAAAGAAAAACACAACATATAAGAAATACAAAATTGATCAAATTTTCAGAACTGATTTTGAAAATTGAATGAAGCTCTAGAAATTATTCAGTGATAAAGAGTCATTGCTGTTCTTGCAAAAGATCAGAGTTAAGTTCGAAGGCCATGTGGATGAGCTCACAATGCTTGTACGGATTCCAATGCCATGTAATGGCCTTTGTGGACAACTATCACATGCAAACACACATAAAAACATGATTAAAACCACAAAAGTATTTTTAATTTAAAATTTAAAAACCATAAAAATAAATATTTCTTAAAAATAAATATTAAAGCATTGCAAATGAATATATCTGAAAATTAAATGTCTGACATCCATTTATGTGGACAGCCTCATGAACATCTACGATCTTTATATGCATTTACACAAATTTCTTCACAATTTTATGGTTCTTTCAAATTAAAAAAAATCTCTTTTCTGTTACTGTTAATGAAAAGAAGAAAAACTTATGACTGATATAAAGCAAGTACTTCAGTGACTTCAATGGACATTACTGGCTTAAAATGCAGAAAAAGATGCAACAGTGGATTCTTAGTAACTTAAAGAATGTCATCAACATAAAGACAACTTTAACATTGAAAATCATATCAAATTTACAAATAAATGGTGTTCTGAATAAGGCAAAAATGAAAGTAGGGAACAGAATTTTATCATTTGTGTATTAAAATGGCAATGCCATTGGGAGAGATATAACTAAACAGTTAAAAGTCAAAAACATAATTAAGTGCAGATGTTACACTGATCTATGAAACAAATATGTTTATCTAAGCAAGCCAGTTAACAGGCATGAAATGCAATTGAGGACATGTATGCAAAGAGACATGCGTAAAGCTTATTTTCTGAGATATAAGCAACAAAAATAAATCAAAATATAAAAAGTTACTATAATATAACATAATAGACATTCTATTTAAGAGTGACAAGAAGACTCAGCATAGCGTTTAAGGCTCTTGACAGGCCTGAAGTCCTGAGTTTAATCACTGGAATCCATATCACCTAGAAAAAGAGTACAGACACATGTAGATTGTACTCTGATCTTTGCATCCTTAACTGTGGCAGGCTTGAATGTAAACATATATACGCACACACAAGGAGGAAAATAAATATGAGAAAATTACTGGTATATATTAATAAATATTTGATCCAAAGTTATAACAAATTATCATTAAAACATAGTAGAATAAATGGATATTTGTGGATGTGATTTCCCATTTGAGGATGTATATGTTTTATGTATTTGCATATATGTATGTATATATGCATCAGAGAACAATTCCTGTGATATATTTGAGCATTCCTTTTAATAAATAATAGAGTTTTCAGGAAAGTGCCTCCTTGTTGTGAAGTTTGACAAGTATCTCAATCAGGATTCAGGCATGGGAGGTCTAACCAGGTTTGCACTCTTGATATCATACAGAGAAAAAGTCAAAATCTTCTGTAAAAAAATAGCCGAATGCTCTGGAACCTTATGTCCTTGTGAAGAAAATGCAAATGATTACCAATGACAAAAATGACATTCCTCTACCCTCTCCCCCAAAGCTTAATAGGGTAAAACACATTGCCTTGAGATAGGAAGAATCAAGTTTGCACTTGAGTAAAAATTGTAGAATTGATTGACAAATGTAAATAAAGATTTTTCACTCAGATTGCTTTTTAGCATATGAAATGTTTCCACTTGTAGGAAGATGATGTGTTGGTATATCACATTAACAAAAAAAAAAAAAAAAAAAAAAAAGGTCCTGAAGAGAACCACATTATCCACTGAACTTTCTGTAAAGCTGATTGACCAATTAGAATTCCTGTAATGTCCTTCAATAGTTGCAGTCTAGAGCCTAATTGCACTTTCCTTTAGCCTGTGTGTAGTATTCTTATGTCTTAGTTATGGTTCTATTGCTGTGAAGAGAGTATGACAACGTCAACTCTTACACAGAAAGCATTTTATTGGGGCTGGCTTACAGTTTCAGAGGTTTAGTCCATTATAGTCATGGTGGAAAGCATGGCAGTGTGCAGACTGACATGGTGCTGGAGAAGTAGCTGACACTTCCACATCTGGATCTGTAAACAGCAGGAAAAGACTGAGACATACTTCATCCATCAAGCCATAGCTATTCCAACATGGCCACACTTTCTGATAGTGCCACTTGGTCTGGTATTATGAGTGTCATTTTTATACAAATACCACACCTTACTAGACCTCTCTTGTCTACATCTTAAAGTGAACTAACATCTGTATAAACAACATATTAAAACTTCTAGAATGCATTAAGTTACCATACCACTAGCTTGTACCAACCAAAAGGCTACAATATCACCCACCAGCATCCATGGTCTATAGTAGACTCCCCCCCACTTCACTTTAACCTGTTTTCCCAATGTTTCTACCAGTCTATTTGAATATTGCCAGAAATGTTGGCTTTACTTGTTCTATTGCCAATAACAAAGTAACAAAAATTCTACCAAACTATTACCACAATGGCGCATGGAATATGGGGTAGCCTACACTTATTTTCCTGGGTCATTCATATTTGGTTCCAGAAGAAAAGCATCTCTTCCAGAGGTCAGAGTTGTGTGCTTATATCAAAAAACTCTATTAGCCTGGTTCTCTAATAGATATAATTAACATAAGTACATAAGGGATGTTTTAAGTTGACACATAGTACATGGCCCATGAAGGGCTGCATCACATTGGAAAAGTCAAGAGTCGAGTTGTCATTCTGTCTGTGAGGATGGATGTCTTAGTGTCTAAATCTGATGCTGAATGTAAGCCTAGAGTATTCATAAAGAAATCCTTCCGTCTGAGCTCTCACCAGAAGGTGGTGCCCACATTCAAGATGGGTCTTACTGATTCAAACTGTCTAATTAAGAAAGTTGTTCACAGGAGTACCTGGTAGTTTATGCATTGATAAATCCATCAAGCTCTTTGAAAACACACTTCCTCTTATCTTCTTTCCTTCGTTCCTTCCAGTCATGGGAGAGCCTTGTTTACTTCCATCTGTGTGTTAAGAAAAACCTACCTAGTACAAGCCACCACATGCTCAGTGAGTGGCTCGGTTCTCCATAGCCCTTGGTGTGGTAAAGCCCAGCCATTACATTACCATTCTCCTGCTTTACTTTGACATGGTTTTTTTGTACATTTTGGCTGCAGTATTGGTGGTAGAATATACTTTGATGGATCATCTCTACTTCTGTATTTATTTATTTATTTATTTATTTATTTATTTATTTATTTATTTATTTATTTATTACTGGACCTCAACCACAGCCTTCTCCCCTCTACTCTGCCTGTAGGATGTACTGTATGTAGTCATGCACTTTGTATTAATATATTAGACATCTACAGATTGGTTTTGTACTTTTTATACTGTTGGATACTTATAATCAAAACTTTTACTCTAGGGTATTGAATAAATTTAGTCTTACTAGGAAAAAAAAAAAAGAAACAGCCACAAGGCCTGCATTCACCAGTGAACTGACATACATTACTGAAAGCTGTCAGATCTTATTATAACATTTTAACAAAAATTAAATTAAAAATAATAAATTAAAATGATATTTGGATTTCAATTTTTGAAACCACCAAAAGGTTTTGAAATAAAAATTTCACATTGTCTGTGCACATGTGTGAATTAAGAACGAGCATACCTATTTTGTAAACAGAGGAACATCAGAAACATAAAGCAGAGACTTTGTGTACACACCCTTTTTGTTATTTAATCGAAGTACATTCTTCTGCTTCTCAACATTTTCTTCTAGTCTACAAAGTAGAAATTCTTAGCTATATTTACTGTGGTCCTGTAATTATTATTCTGAAGAATAAAATTTTCATTGCAGAACCATATAGATGTTTTATTAGTTACTAAAATACAGAGATGTAAATATTAGTTTTTCTTGGGATTAACTCTGTCTGCATGAAGTATTGAGGAACACTAAAACAAATAGTGATCTAAAAAGTTACATTTTTTTTTTTTTTGTAAAAGAAGTCTGGTTACTCATGTTTTCTCCTGGGATCTGGTGCAGTGCCTTTATAATTTTCCAGCTGAAAATAGCTCCACAGTCAGAACAATACTAGGGTTCTCACTAACATCTTTATTTCAGATGGATTATGAGAAAGGAAGGAATATAGTTCAATGGTGTCTTGATCAAAACCCCACTCAATGTCTTTGCCTGTATATGCTTGCACTAACTCCTGTGTTACTACTGACTCCCATTCCACACAGAAGATGTCAAGGTTCCCAGTGCAATAAGTATTTGTAAATAGTTGTATTAAATGGGTTTCTTATAGTGAAGGAGGAATCAAAGAAGAAAGATATTTACCTGCTTTCCTGCTCCAGTTCATTGCTCTGTTGTTGCTTGAAAACAAGTCTTTACATTTAAGATGCACAGCTAAGTTGTTCACTCATCCCACCTAAGCATGATGTGTGTGTACATGCATAAGGAGAGATTTATTTTTTTCTTTTTTGTTTTTATTTATTTATTTTTTAATAGTAATCACAGGTTATGTACTTTGTATCACAGCCATAGCCTCCTCCCACATACCCTCCCAATCCCACCATCTCTCCTTCATCTCCTTCCTGTCCCTTTCCAAGTCCACTTATAGGGGAGGACCTCTTCCCCTTCCGTCTGACCCAAGATTATCAAGTCTCTTCAAGACTGGCTGCAACGTTCTCTTCTGTAGCCTAGAGAGGCTGCTCCTCCCTTGTGGCATGGGGAGGGGGGTGTTGAACAGCCAACCATTGAGTTCGTGTCAGAAATAGTCCCTGTTCCCCTTACTAGGGAACTCACTTGGATATTGAGCTACAATGGGGTATATATCTGAGCAGGGGTTCTAGGTTATATCCATACATGGTCCTTGGTTGGAGAAACAGTCTCATAAAAGACCCCTGTGCCCTGATATTTGGTCTTTGTAGAGTTCCTGTCTTCTCCAGGTCTTACTGACTCCCCCTTCTTTCATATGATTCCCTACACTCTGCCAAAGTGTCTTAATATGAGTCTTAATATCTGCTTTGATACACTGCTAGGTAGAATCTTTTGGAGGCCATCTGTGGTAGACGCCTGTCCTTTTACTTGTTTTCTCCTACATCCAATGTCCATCTTATTTATCTTTCTAAGTAAGGATTGCTCATCTTACCCCGGGTCCTCTTTTTTTTTTTTTTATCTTCTTTAGGTGTATGGATTTCAGTATGTTTATCCTATTGTATAGGTCTATATAAGTGAGTATATACCATGTGTGTCTTTCTGCTTTTAGGATACCTCACTTAGGATGGTCTTTTCAAGGCCCCATCATTTGCCTTCAAGTTTCATGATTTCCTTGTTTTTAATTGCTGAGTAATATTCCATTGTGTAAAAGTACCACAATTTCTGTATCCATTTCTCAACTGAGGGACATCTGGGTTGTTTCCAGGTTCTGGCTATTACAAATAAAGCTGCTATAAACATGGTTGAGCAAATGTCCTTGTTGTGTACTTGAGCATCTTTTAGATATATGCCTAAGAGTGGTAGAGATGGATCTTAAGGAATCAGTATTCCTAATTGTCTAAGAAAGCGCCAAATTGATTTCCAGAGTGGTTTATGTTAGCATTTGCAAAGCCTTTGCTCTCGAAGACAAATATTCCTGAAGATTTCTACTTATAAGAACAAATTATTCTCGTTTCCGCAGCAGTCACTTCAGCTTTTAGAGTGGAGAGTTGTGAGAAACTACCTTTCCCCTGAGCTGTCGCTCCCATCTGAATATAAAAGTCCATCTCATTGCACAAAAACTCTCTCAAATTCCACAGTTGTATCCACCCTACAGTCTAACGTGGCTTAAATTATCCTAGTTCTTAGTAAATCTGGATGCTCATTCAGAATGGGCATCATTTGCATTCCCACTTGTTTGTCAGTGCTGAACATGTGTTTGTCCTCTCAGTTTCCAGCATACTTCTAAGAGTTTTGAGCAACAAGCTGTGGGTTCACAGTATGATGCTTAAATGTAGATTCAGAAAAAAATGCCAGTCTTCAAATTTTCCAAAGCCACTTTATCCAAAAGCATGCTTTTTACATTACTGTTGCAATGATTTTATAATAATTAATAAAGTTAATAAAAACAGGAGGAGAGAATTTCCTCCCCAGTCTAAATTCTGAAGGACTAACAGTGATTTAGCTTCATGTTAAAACAATTTTAACATGATTATGATCACTTTATATTCAGTAGTTATGTTTCTGCCTTTTTTAATAAGGGAACTGAACAAATTTATAACACTTTCTGCACAGAATTTCAGTTTAAATGCTATGTAATACTGCACTGAGTACACACAGCCTGATCTGTCTAATCATTCTAATATTGTTGGACATTTAATTTGTTTAAGTTTTGTTCATTTTATAAATAATCACATTAAGTGTATTTGAATGAAATAATTTTCTGTATTTGGTTTATTTCTTTAACAAGGAGTTTCACAAGTACAGATTCTAAGTCTGTTTATTAAGCTTTTACCATCCATTTAATAAGTATCTCAAAATGATTTTTCATTAAGGTCCTGTCCTATTAATTTTGTCTGAACACATTCCATATCACAGTAGCCAGCCTCAGGAGGTGATGGTGATGAGGATGAATACAGCAAGGATGCATGGAGCTTTCCTGATGCTCTTAAGACACTCATCTGGGAGATCCAAGATGGCTGCCATGAGAGGACACTGTCTGAGGACTAGGACAGCAGAAACAATGCAGCGACCAGGAGACTGAACTTTGGGACCTAAAATGTCAGCATTTGTGACTGCCAGGTGAGCGGAACTCCTATGGTGAGAAAATCAAGTGGGAAAACCCTAGGGACAGCCAGTTATTACCCGGAAAAATCTCCAGGGGACCTGCAGCACACACCTCTGATCTGAGCAAGCAGCTGCACTGGGAGCCCGCAGCCACCATAATAGACTGGATCACACAGTCTCCCTGGCAGTCTGAAGAGGAACCGGGTCCCGTTTCCACTGACTTGCACACTGCGGGCGCACACTACCCGGATCCTCCAGCAAAAACCTCAGTCCATGTGTGAGTCCGCAAGGCAGTCTGGGAAGGACCCGGGTTCTGCTTCAACCCATCAGCATATGGCAGGCACACACCAATTGCCTCTGCCAGAACCACCTAAGACTGAGAGGGACAGGGGACCGATTTGACCAGACCACACACTGCAGGCACACACTACACACATCCGCCAGCAAAAACCTCAGTCCCTGTGTGAGTCAGCAGGCAAGTCTGGGAAGAACCAAGGTTCTGCTCCAACCCAAAGGTGTACAGCAGGAGCACACAGATCGTCTCTGCCATAACCAACTCAGAAAGAGGGTTGGGGTACCGTTTTGACCAGACTGCATCTGTCAGCAAAGAACCTCAGTCCGTGTGTGTGTGTGTGTGTGTGTGTGTGTGTGTGTGCACACGGGCCAGACAGAGAAGGCCTCGGGCACCATTTGAGACAGACCCGCATACAGTGGGTACACACTGCTCGGCAACGCCTGCAAACAACCCAAACCCACTGTGTGTGCCCCAAATATCATCTCAGAACCTGGTGCACAGCCCCTGGCACAGAAGGGGTGCGAAATCTCCAGTCCAGGCAAGAGCCCTTAGCAGCAAGCCCAGGGCAGAGCATACAGCCCCCAGATGACATCTCAAACCGGGACATTCAGACTCTAGCACACAGTGAGGAGTAAAGTCTCCAGACCAGAGGGGTGACCAGCGTGCAGCACTCACAGCTTCTAGCACAGAGCACAAAGCCAGGCACACAGATCCCACAACAGAGTTCAACTGAGACACAACACACACTAACAAACCACTGGAAATCCCTGATCTTCTTGAAGAATACTCCTGACACAAGGGATTGACAGATTCAGACTGAAGTACAGCCTAAAAGCACAAACAGCTCCCTGATTATAAATAAAGAAATGCCCAGAAATTGGTGAAAGAACTCACCCAACAAAAATCAGGACACCATGGCCCCACCAGAAACACCCAAAAGCAGTGGAGAATTTAATTCAGCGGAG
>JAQQSO010007203.1:0-10784 GCA_028658305.1 Pachyuromys duprasi | reverse complement strand
TTTCTTTCTGCTTTTGGGATACCTCACTTAGGATGATCGTTTCCAGGTCCCACCATTTGCCTGCAAATTTCATGATTTCCTCCTTTTTAATTGCTGAGTAGTATTCCATTGTGTAAAAGTACCACAATTTCTGTATCCATTCCTCAACTGAGGGACATCTGGGTTGTTTCCAGGTTCTGGCTATTACAAATAAAGCAGCAAGGAACATAGTTGAGCAAATGTCCTTGTTGTGTACTTGAGTCTCTTTTGGATATATGCCTAAGAGTGGTATAGCTGGGTCTTGAGGAATCACTATTCCTAATTGTCTAAGAAAATGCCAAATTGATTTCCAGAGTGGTTGTACAAGTTTGCATTCCCACCAGCAATGGAGGAGGGTTCCCCTTTCTCCACAACCTTTCCAGCATGCGTTGTCAGTAGAGTTTTTGATCTTAGTCATTCTGGTGGGTGTAAGACAGTTCCTGACTTGAATTCCCTGGATGGTAAACTACAGGCTATAAGATGGAATGAACCCTTTATTCCCTGAGGTAACATTGGTCATGGTGTTTATCAAAGCAATAGAAACCCTAATTAAGACAGAATGATTTCAGGACTGGTGATTCTGCAGCCTAGGCAGCAGAAGGAGGTCACTGGGGCAGGCCTTGAATGTTACATCCACCTCTATTCTTCCCTGTGTTCTTTGTTTCCTGATACTTCAACACAGGAATAAGCCACACCATGAGTTCCCACCACATCAGAGCTCCTCCAATCTTTCCCTCCTTCACTTCCTAAGACTGTGAGGCAAAATAACTCCCTCATCTCTTACATCAATCATTTAGGTATTTTATCAGAACAACCAAAAAGGTAACAAATACATCCTTATTTGTCTCCTAGCTTCCTCACTGTGATAATCTGCAATAGTCTCTTAACCTCTAGGTTTATTGATCCCAAACAACAGTCTATTTTACCATGTAATTGGTATTTATGGCTTTTGATGACTGGAGAGCTAGAATTCTGGCCATCATAATGATCAATGTTGAATAACTCAATTAGGTCATGTCTTTTTGACATTTGACTTACATCAAGAAATACTTATTAAAGATGGTTCCCAATTGCTAATGTGCTTTCTGAGCATTAAACAAGCATTGAGTTTGGTCCCCAGCACTACATAAAACCTGGCTGTTATCCCAGCATTTGGGAGGGGAGATAGGAAAATAGTGTCATCTTTGGTATAATATAATATCACATCCAACTTGGGAAATGGGTGATCCTGTCTTTAAAACAATGCTTGGGTGCAATATAACTATGAAGATCCACCCAATACAAGAGTGAACATTAGAAAAATGCATAAAATATATAGTTGATTCTGCTGGGAAATGTGTGTTTTAGGGATCCAAGCCTTGCTACCTGAAGAGACTGAGTGAGAGCACATACTTGCTGTCAAGTAATGAGAAAACAGCTCTCAAGGCTTCATAGAAGTTTAAGACCAAAAAAAGAGTATTTTTAATCATCATCATTCTGTATGCTACATATTTCACTCAGAGATTTTGACTTAAGTTGTGTTGATTTAAGCCACTAGTCAGAAATAACAAGAATAAACAAATTCTTCCTTAGAAAATTACAATTTGGTTGTTTTTCAGGTCCAAAGCATTCATTCTCCACACTTAGTTGCAGCTATATAGAGGATTCATCAAAAATAATGATGGAATCGAGGTTGTTTTGGAAGTGTCATTAATAATTGGATGAGCAGAGCTGGAGGTATACCTCAGTGGGTAGTGTGTTTGCTCTACCAGCATGAGGATCGGAGTTTGGATCCCCAGAATACACACAAAGAATGGCAGTATCTACCTGTAATCCCACAGACACGTGACTGGTAGATTCCTGAGTTCACACCCCAGTCAGGGTCCCCTGCTTGCCAAGCCTCAGGCCCCAGTGAGACATCATGTGTCTAAACCAAGGTGGACAGCTCCTGAAGAGCAAAACCTGAGGTTGACCTCTGACCTCCAAATACACATATTAGACACACACACATACATATGAATCATTCATATATGCACAAGATATTAGCAGTTCGTGCTAGAGTTGAAATTTTATATTCTATAAATAAATTCCACAAATTTTCTCTTAAAATTATTAGGTACTTGGTAGCAAATATTATATATGAGAAATTATCTCTATATTATGATCCTATCGTTGGTTATTATTTAATGGTACTGACTTGATTTAAATATGCCAACTTAACTTAAATCTGTTAAATCTAGTATGTTAACTTGAGTGAATTTTATGAGCAAAACCTTGAATATATCCAAAAATGTTATGTAAGCACAATCCCTCAATAGGTTCATAATTAAATGTAGAGAAGAGAAAAATTACCTACAGTGTAAGTACACTGAGTTAAGTGGCACTGCAGAAACATAAATAAAGCCTTAGATAGCAGAGAAGGTGTTTTTAATGAAATTTGGCATTTGGAAAAATACTTGGGTAAAAATAGTTGAAAATAATATGTAAAAATCATCATACAAGGGTTTTTTTGCATTTTATTTTGTTATTTAATTCAATTTACCTCTCTGTCATAAGCACCTCTTTCTTCTCCTCCCAGTCCCTCCCTCCTGCATTCCCTCCCCCTTATTGCCTCCAAATAGGGGAGCCCTTCCTACCCAGACAGTCCAGCTCATCTATTCACATGAGGACTGAGTTCATCTTCCTCCCCTGTGGACTTGTAGAGAAGTCCCAACAGGAGGATGTGATAAAAACACAGGCAACATAGTCCATGTCAGAGATATCCTCCACTCTCCTAGCTAGTGGGCTCACATGAAGCCTAAGATTCCCATCGGGCTCATCTCTTGGGGTCTGTGCATTGTAGTATGTCTACCCTGGACTATATGACTAAAATCCACTTATAAGTAAATATATAATGTATATCTTTCTGAGTCTCTGTTACCTCACTCAGGATGATCTTTTCTAGTTCCATCCATTTGCCTGCAAATTTCATAATTTTCTTGTCTTTAATGGCTGAGTAGTATTCCATTGTGTAACTATATCACAGTTTCTTTATCCATTCTTCCGTTGAGGGACACCTAGTTTCTGGCTATTACAAATAAAGCTGTTATGAACATGGTTGAGCAAATGTCCTTGTTGTATGGTGGGTCATCTTTCAGGTGTATGCTCAGGAGTGATATAGCTGGGTCTTGAGGTACGACTATTCCCCCCGTTTTCTGAGACAGCACCAGATTGATTTCTAGAGTGGTTGTAAAATTTTGCACTCCCACCAGCAAAATAGGATTGTTAACCTTTCTCCACATCCTCTCCAGCATGTGTTGTCACTTGAGTTTTTGATCTTAGCCATTCTGAGAGCTATAAGATGGAATCTCAGAGTCGTTTTGATTTGCATTTCCCTAATGACTAAGGACGTTCACCATTTAAGTGTTTCTCTGCCATTTAATATTCCTCTTTGAGAATTCTCTGTTTATCTCTTTATCCCATTTTAATTGGATTATTTGGTTTGTTGGTATTTAATTTCTTGAGTTATATATTCTGGATATTAGCCATCTGTAGAATGTACGGTTTGTGAACATCTTTTCCCAGTCTGTAGGCTGTTGTTTTATTCTGTTAACAATGTTCTTTGCTTTACAGAAGCTTTTCAGTTTCATGAGGTCCCATTTATTAATTATTGATGTTAGAGCCTGAGCTGTTGGTGTTCTGTTCAGGAAGTTGTCTCCTGTGCCGATGACATCAAGACTCTTCCCCACTTTTTATTCTAACAGATTTAGTGTGTCTGGTTTTATGTTGAGGTCTTTGATCCACTTGAACTTTAATTTTATGCAGGGTGATAGATGTGGGTCTATTTTCATTTTCTACATGTAGAAATCCAACTAGACCAGCACCATTTGTTGAAGATGCTGTCTTTTTTCCATTGTATGGTTTTGGCTTCTGTAGGTATCTGTAGGCCTGTGGATTTTTTTTCTGGGTCTTCAGTTTGATTCCATTGATCCACCAGTCAGTTTCTATGCCAGTATCAGGCAGGTTTTTATACTTGTTGCTCTATAGTACAACTTGAGATCAGGGATGGAGATACCTCCAGAAGATCTTATTATACAGACTTGTTGTAGATATCCTGGGGGTTTTTGTTTTTCCATATGAAATTTAGAATTGTTTTTTTAAGGTTTGTAAATAATTGTGTTGGCATTTTAATGGGAATTACATTAAATCTGTAGATTGCTTTTGGTAAGGTGGCTATTTTCACTATTCTAATCCTACCAAGCCATGAGCCTGGGAGATCTTTCCATCTTCTCATATCTTCCACAGTTTCTTTCTTTAGTGCCTTGAAGTTTTTTTCATACAAGTTTTTCATTTGCTTGGTTGGAGTTATACCAAGATAATTTATGTTTTATTCTGAAGGGTGTTGTTTCCCTAATTTCTTTCTCAGCACATTTTTCTTCTGTATAGGGCTACTGATTCTTTGTTTGTTTGTTTGTTTGTTTGAGTTAATTTTGTATCCAGCTACTTTGCTTAACGAGTTTAACAGCTGTAGAAGTTCCCTTTTTTGGGTCACTCATGTATACTATCATATCATCTGCAAATAGTGATATTTTGACTTCTTCCTTTCTGATTTGTATCCCCTTTATCTCCTTTAATTGTCTTATTGTTCTATCTAGGACTTCAAGAACTATGTTGAAGAGATACAAAGAGAGTGGGCGACCTTGCCTTGTCCCTATTTCAGTGGGATTGATTTGTTTCTCTCCATTTAGTTTGGCTATAGGCTTGCTGTATATTGTCTTTACAATATTTAGGTATGTGCCTTGTATCCCTGATATCTTCAAGAGTTTAAACATGAACTCAGATTCATTTCGGTTTCACCATCTTGGATCTGAGATGACCATGATTTCATTGTCCACCGGTTCTTCGAAGGGGAAACAGAACCATGGTTTGGAGGTTGGAATGCTGTCCCAGAAATCCAGAAGTTGCCCTCAGAGGAATGGGATCTGATGTCTAGCTGATGGAACAGAGGGTTCCTAGGCCGTGGGGCCTGAATTCTCTTGAGTATGCAGAAAGGGCAGAGGCTCACAGTTCATGACTCCTGGACCCAGGAGACAGACATGGGGGCCTGGATCCCATTGTTGCCAACTGTCCAGATGTCTCTTCCAATCCGGGATGCACCAAAGTTGATGTTTTGAATCCAACTGCTTATTTATGCACAGCACAACTTTTGCAGTCGCTGATCTTCTCCTTCTTAGATAAGGTACACACTGGTCACTTCCAACTTTGAACTGCCCCCGCCCACCCAGTGGTTATAAAGGCTTTGGATTAGGAATGTAACTTGGCTTATCAAGAAAATCTATAAAAAACATCTTCAGGCTTATAAATGTCAATAGGAAGCCTACCTACATTGATTGAAGGTTAGGTAAGTATAAACTTGTTTCAACTAAGTTAAAGCAGACTTTTTATAATGTTTAAATCACATTTAGTTAATTAATTTTATTTGAAGATGTGCCAAGATATACATGTGAAGGTCCGAGCACAACCTGTCAGAATCATTCTCCCCTTCTACCATGTGGGTCCTTGGGTTGAATTCAGATGATCAGGCTTGGCAGTAAGTATATTTTCCTACTGATTAAGCCATTGTGCAGGTCCCTGAGATGAGGTTTTTTGATAGACAAAAGGAATAGTTTCTGGATGTAACTTTGAGGTATGGGGGAGGATTACTACTGGGATGACAATATGTTACTTTTATTTTGTAAAGCAAATTCACACAACCCATTTCCCACTAGTGATCATTAATGGCTTAAGTGGGTAAAGAAAAACTTTTTATTTAAAAAAAAATTCAGTGTAAGAGGAAAGAGTTATTCACCAGATCCAAACAGCCAGTGTATAACATCAAAGCAGTCTTAGTTTGTGAATTTTCTAAGATTCAAATACAATTACTCAGAAGGCAGAAATAGGAGAGACACAGAATATTAGGGCTGAAGATTTAGATATTGTGTTCAAGACTTAATAACCAGCTGTGTCAGAGAACAAAATAAGTAATATGAACAGAGAAGCAGCTGGTGTGTGTGTGTGTGCACATTCTTTATCTGATGCGCATTCTATGAAGCAGACAGGAAAATCTGGGTTATGCTATAGTAACAAACATCTCCCAGGCCTTAATGATTTAGAATATGACTGGCCAGTTGCAGATCAGCAAAACGTGTAGTACATGTCTCTTCTCTCCATAATCTAGGTTGGTTTCAAATGTTTCTTTTGTGAAAAGGAAGAGATAATATGGCACATCAAAACCCAACCCTCAGGGATACTTGGGGTGAAGCATATGCCAGTCATATTTTCTGAGTAAAAGCAATGTACATGGCTATGTTTTTTAAACAAATGCAGGAAACAGGAACCTGCCAACAAGCAGAAGATACATCAAGAAAGCTGGGTGATGACAGTTGAGAAGCTGAGCATTCACAGGCTCCTATTTTTGTCACGAAGTATTTGGGTCACTGTCCTTTTTTGTTGTTGTTTACATATATCAAGCTCTGTTCATACCTTGGGTGAGTTGAGACCTCAAGCCAATGCACAGCTGCAGTTGATCTGGAGATTTATGAGCTAAAAACACTTCTGTTGATGCCATTTAACAACCATTGATGTGACATGAAGAGGCATGTGTTGCAAGCAGAGCAAAGAGTGGTAATAAAGAGTGCACACCAGTTTATAAACAGACTTTTCATTGATCATTAACATTGTCAATTTGACAGGATCTAGTATATTCCATGAGACAAGCCTTTGTGCATACCCATGAAGAATTTTTGTGACTGGATAACTGAAATGGGACTAGTAAGCATGGCCAGTATTGTCCTTTTACATCCCAGGTACAGGGAAATCTGAGGGAAAAGCTTCTGCCTGCTTGCCTTCAGGACTTGTTCTGTCTTAGTTAGGGTTTCTACTGCTATGAGGATACACCATGACCATGGCAACTCTTATAAAGGAAAACATTTAATTGGCTGGCTTACAGTTTCAGAGGCTTAGTCTAGTATCATCACGGCAGAAAACATGGCAACACTCTCACAGATATGGTGCTGGAGAAGGAGCTGAGGGTTCTGCATCCAGAGAGGCAGAC
The DNA here is from genome assembly GCA_028658305.1 of Pachyuromys duprasi. Taxonomy (NCBI): domain Eukaryota; kingdom Metazoa; phylum Chordata; class Mammalia; order Rodentia; family Muridae; genus Pachyuromys; species Pachyuromys duprasi. The sequence goes on along the minus strand of JAQQSO010007203.1, from coordinate 3,715 downwards.
TCCAGGAATAGAATTCCACACTCAGCATAAATTGAGTACCTGAGACTCAAAAGCTGCCCCCAGTGACACACTTTCTCCAACAAGGCCACACTTAATACTATCACTCCCTGTGGACCTATGGGGGCCTTTTTAATTCAAAGCACCACCGCTTACATCTGCCTCTTTGCTGCTATTTGCCAAAACTGTTGTCTCCATTCTTCAGATTCTTCTGAGTTCCAGGTGAACTGAAGACCTGTAGCTACCCAGGAATCCTCCAGTTTCCAGAACTAGATTGGGATTGCTGAAGCATCAGTTCTCATAAGCTAGGTTTTCAGCCTTCTCTGGTGTTCAAACAGCCATTGTTGGACTACTCCTACCATATCATGTTAACCAGTCTGAAACACACACACAGTTTGTGCCTGCTTGTCCTCATTCCTGATGGCAAATTCATCTCTCCCATTGCTGCAGTAATCCTTTCCTCACTGATAATCTAGCCACCTCCTTCCACTGTAGACTGAAGAGCAGTTCTCCAGGAACCCCCGTCAGTGCCGGGTTGTAACTCCTGAGACAGTTCAGTGTGGACTGAGCAGTTATCACATTCTCAGCCTTTCCTTTTGTTTTTGTTGGTGGTGTTGTTGTTTTTACTCGCTAGCTAATATGGTATAAACCAATCTTAAAATCCTTTTTTATTTTGTTTTATTTTTGGTACAATACCTATCCTATCAGTTCCATTCCTTTAGAAACCCTGAGTAGTACAACAGATCTCCAAATCAAAGGGGGCCACTTCTGGGCCTCTGTGGAGACTGCACACATGATCTAGAGAATGTAAAATCATAGACTGACACACTCACAGGATAACTCCTGTCTAAGGCTGTATCTCTTACTGATAGCAAATGTAATGTATTTGTTGACTACAGATTGTTCAGCATACGCTAAACTTTTTTCTGGGTATAAACCTTAACAAGACCTTGGGGAGGTGGTGCAGTCCCATCCAGAGCAGGTTTTTAAAGCACAGGGACCTGAGTTTGATCTCCAGAACCCTTGTTTAAAACAAAAAAATGTCCAGCAATAGTAGGGTGCATTTATAACCCAGAGCTAGAGAAGGGAGGGCAGGAATACCCCTGTGCTTCACTAGGCAGCCAACTAAGACTTCTTGGCAAGTTCCAGGCCAGGGAGAGTCCGTATCTCAGAAAGCAAGGTGAATGGTATGACCAAATGTATGGGCCTTCCAGAACCCAGTCAAGTTGGCACATAAAATTTAGCCATCCTAATTATTGTATTCTTACAAGCATGTTTAGGTTTGTGTGTGTGTGTGTGTGTGTGTGTGTGTGTGTGTGTGTATCTGTGTGCACATAATGTGCATGTTTGTATGGAAGCCAATAGTCAGCCTCAGGTGTCATTCTTCATGTGTGATGCAGCAAGTTTTTAGATACAGACCTGACGCTTGTCAATTAGGCCATAATACCCCAGGAATCCTCCTGTCTCCACTACCCCAGCATTAAGATTACAAGCATGCACCATCATGACCAGCATTTTATGTGGGTTCTTTGGGATAGAACTCAGATTCCTATCCTTGCACAACAAACATTTTGCCAGATGAACTATCACTATTTCCTGTATTAGGTTTGTGTATGTGTACGTGTTTGTGTGTTGGGGTATGTAATATGAGTGTACATATGTGTCTGTGTACCTATCCAAGTTTGCTTCCTCCTCCTCATGATTCTTGAGAATATTCCTAGGCATAGAAGAATAAGTTTTCAAGAATGGCAGAACAAAGGAATGTGGTGTGCTTTATAAAGTATGATTAGAAATTTGGGGTTCATCCTAAGAACTGTAGGAAACACTTGTATGCTTTTACTACTAAAAGGATGAGATACTGAAACCAAAAACTTGCCTTAGTAGAAAAACCTGGAGACGATAAATAAATAAATAAATATGTTTAATTCAATTAATCATATTCTACCAGCATTATCTTCTGAGTGTTTCTGGTTGATCAGGGTTAAGTAAGGTTCTGACCTTACAGGGAACTGGGAAGTTTGTAGGAATTATCTACACCATCTCTTCTTCACTCTTCTGCAAGCCTGAAATCATTTCAAAATAAGAAGTCCGGGGTAGGGGAAAAGGTGTTGGCTCTATAGAGGCATTGCTCTGACCCTCCTGTCTCCAAGCCTACTGAGTTAGGTGGATAGAGGCACGCTGTGGCCCATCTTGTTATCTGGGCGCCAAGGTTTCAATTGCAGGATCTCATGCTTTACAGCAGTCAGTCTTGCCCACTGCGCCGTCTCCCCAGGCTTAAAAACTGTGTCCCAACTTGGATGCTTCATGAGAGTTTTGTTTCTGACATTTTCTCCAGATATACATTTCCCTTTTTACACATAAATGAAACTCTGATTTGTACAAAAAAAGAAAGAAAGAAAGAAAGAAAAGAAAAGAAAAAAGAAAAGAAAAAAAGAAAAGAAAAAAGAAAAGAAAAGAAAAGAAAAACCTTGCTGAGTCCTAGGTCCTGAGTCTCACTCTCTAACACTGCAAAGAATGATAATGAGATGATGAGAGCCTTAGCTCTGTTCTCATTTGGGAACTGAGTTCAAATCTCAACTAGATGAATCTATTTCCAAGATAATGGGCTTAAGTTATGTCATCTCTCTGAATGTCATGGTCTTTGCTTGTCAAATATAGATATTGAGTTGTTTCCTTGCACTGATGGAGTTTGCACCAATCCCTTCAGAGATTTTATTATGAGAATGAAGAGTGTTGCTAAAGAACTTCATTCTGGTAACACAATACGGTCCATCCTTCAGCCACATTTGCAGGAACTCCCAAGGAAAAGGAGATTGTTCTTGTCAGGTGTTTCAGAAGCCTCGCTATTTAGACTGTCTGACAGTAGAGACTCAATTAGATAGCCAAGAAACCAGACAGAGCTTTTGTTTCATCAACAGTAAAAGCTCATTGTGAAGTCAGACATTCACTGGGGAGAAACCAGCAGGAAATTGAGTCCTTTACTGAGGCTCAGCTGAGGGGTCTCTGTAGACAGACTCTGAGGATCACCCTGAGTGACTATGCTAAATCCCCAAAGAGCTTAGGACAATCTTGGGACTTGCTGAGTGGGAAGCAAATGAAACAATGCTGGGTTTCAATCTAAAAATAATCCTTTGAAGTTTCTATTTATAAACTTGTTTTTCTGCTATACTATTTTTATCAATTATTTGGGAATTTCGCATAATGCACCACAATCACACTCACTTTCAAGTCCTTCCAGGCCCACCCCCACCTCCAATCCTTGTGGCCTGCCCCCAGGAAAAAGAAGAGACAAAGAAAAATATGTCAATAACCACAATGCAGAGGCCCATGATCCATGCTGCTGCTGACTGTAAAAAACAAGGAAGCTTTTGGGATACCTCACTCAGGATGATCCTTTCCAGGTCCCACCATTTGCCTGCAAATGTCATGATTTCCTTATTTTTAATGGCTGAGTAGTATTCCATTGTGTAAAAGTACCACAATTTCTGTATCCATTCCTCAACTGAGGGACATCTGGGTTGTTTCCAGGTTCTGGCTATATACAAACATAGTTGAGAAAATGTCCTTGTGTACTTGAGCCTCTTTTGGATATATGCTTAGGGGTGGTATAGTTGGATCTTGAGGAAGCACTATTCCTAATTGTCTAAGAAAGTACCAAATTGATTTCCAGAGTGGTTGTACCAGTTTACATTCCCACCAGCAATGGAGGAGGGTTCCT
>JAQQSO010007202.1:0-10784 GCA_028658305.1 Pachyuromys duprasi | reverse complement strand
AAAGTACCCAACCTGTGATTGAGATAAAAATAAACAAATTAAAAAAAAAAAAAAAAAAAGAAGATATTCCTAGTAATAGTAATAAACATTTCTTTTAAGGCATTAAGTAGTAAAATTAAACAATATCAGTAGACTAACAGCCATATGTGTGACATTTTAAAAGTAAAGTATAGAAGTTAAGATAATACCCTTAAAGTACTAAGTATTGGAATTAGGTAATGCCAGCTGATTAACAGCTGATGCATGTGGAGGTGTGATAAGCTAAAACTATGCCCTAAAAAATGTATAAAAACTGCAGTTTAAGCTTATGTAGTTGCGATGGGCTACAGTCTTAAGTGAGGAAGCCAATAACCAGCCTATTCCTGAAAGGCTGCATGAAAAGCCCAGACTACCTTAACAAGCCGGTCCTGTGAGGACCCCCTTATCAGACCGGCCCTGGAAGGCAGCTCGCGAGCAACCGCAGCTTCCTTGACAACTGAGGCCTGGCTGGAGCAGAGAAGCTCCGAGGCCCAATCCAATCAGCAGAAGACGCACCTGAGGTCCTGCGGGAACTGTGAAGTTCCAGGACCTAGAAGACACTGAAACATCATAACACTGGAGGCAACATGTCCGAGCCTGTACCTGCGGTCAGGTCGTATATCCTATGAGATGTATAATGTGCTATGCAATGCTCAGATAATTGTGTGATTTGTGTGATTAAAGCAGCATTCAAAATCATTCTGGCGTTGGCTCTTATCAATACCTTACCGCCCTAGAGAGGTAAAAGGTTAAAGTCTAGGTTAAAGTCCTCTGGCATAATTAAGCGCTCATGACAATTTTCCGAGCCTTTGAGGTGTCTTCTCTTTCCTTTATAACTATTATTCTTAGTTTTGGTCTTTACAAAGTGCCCTGGATTTCCTAGTGTTCCATATTAGGGATATTATAGATTTAACATTTTTCTTTACCGATGTATCTATTTTTTCTCTTGTATCTCCAACCCATAAGACTCTGTCTTTCATCTCTAGTATTCTGCCAGTCAGTCTTGACAATATACTTTCCATTTGAATTCCTAATTTTTCATTTACAGCTTTTGATCTGTTTGGGGTTTTAGTGACTCTATTTCCAATTTCAGGTCTGGAACACCTTTATTCATTTTCTTAAAATGTTCTTATATTCCTAGATGTTTTTGATAACAGTATCCAGATACTCCATAAGGAACTTTTTCATAGTCATAAAACTGGTTGAAGGTCTTTAACATGTGCCTCAGCTATGATGGGATATTCAGGGCCTGCTCTGATGGGATAGCTGGGCTCTAGTGGAGACATACTGTCCTAGATATTTTTGAATGTGCTTTTGCACTGGCATCTTGGCTTCTGCATGCGGGGTGATTAAAATACTAGATGCTGATTTCTGGACTTGCCTCTGTTGAAATTTTGTTCCTTGGTTTCTGTTTCATCTCTGGATTTTCAAAGAGTCTTGGCCATGTGCTGCCTGTTTCCCAACCTGTTCCACTGGCATGTTCATAGGGGATGCAGACCAGTGTTGGAGGCTGTGTAACTTGGATCATTTGGGATAAGAAGACTGGAGAAAAGGAATTTGTAATTCTTGGGGATTAGCTGAAAGAGTACACCATGTACTCAGCTACGGACTTGGGGGTGAAACTGTGGTGATTGGATGTCAGGAGATGTGGGAGAAGTGTGGATCTGCCTTCATTCTACTTGTTCAGATGGAAGAAGTGGCTCTTGGGTTAGCAGGGGTGGTGACTGCTAGAGTAGGGGCCTAATACAAAGCAATAGTGAGGAGCAGGAGAGGATGGTTTATGGACTCTACAGGAGTAGTGGCAGGGGAATGGGGGGGGGGGCAGCTGATACTATGTTGCAGCACTAGGAACAAGATATTGGAACTTGGACTGTGTAAACAGAAGAGAAGGTCTGCTGGCAGCCTACCTTGATTTCTGGCAGATCAATTTCTGTATCTTAATTTATTATTTCATTTTATCTTTTTATATATTTATTTTTTCTTTTTCATAATTTTAATTCTTTTTTTCTATTTTTTCCTTTTTTATTTTTAATTTTATTATTTTATATTAATCACAGGTTATGGACTTTGTATCCCAGCTGTAGCCCCCTCCTGCATTCCCTCCCTTCCCCTCCCTCATCTCTTCCCTGCCCCTTTCCAAGTCGGCTGATAGGGGAGTTGCTTCTCCGCTATCTTCTAACTTTAGCTTATCAGTCCTCTTCAGGACTGGCGGCAATGTCCTCTTCTGTGGCCTAGCAAGGCTGCTCCTCCCTCCTGGGTGAGGGGGTAAAAGAGCTAGCCATTGTGTTCATGTCTGAAATAGTCCTTGCTCCCTTTAAAAGGTTATTCACTTGGATATTGAGCTACCATTTGCTACATTCAAGCAGGGGTTCTAGGTTATATCCATGCATGGTCCTTGGCTGGAGAAGGAGTCTCATAAAGCACCCCTGTGCCCTGTTATATTTGGTCCTTGTGGAGCTCCTGTCCTCTCCAGGTCATACTAACTCCCCCTACTTTCATATGGTTCCTTGCACTCTGCTAAAGGGTTGGTTATGTGTCTTAATATTTGCTTTGATACATTGCTAGCTAGAGTCTTTCTGAGGCCCTCTGTAGTAGGCTCTTCTCTTGCTACTTGTTTTCTCCTACATCCAATGTCCATCCCATTTGTCTTCCTAAGTGAGGATTAATCCTCTTACCCCAGGTCTTCTTTCTTGTTTATCTTCTTTAGGTGTACACACTTCAGCATGTTTATCCAATCTTATAGGTTTATATAAGTGAGTATATACCATGTGTGTCTTTCTGCTTTTAGGATACCTCACTCAGGATGATCCTTTCCAGGTCCCACCATTTGCCTGCAAATTCCATGATTTCCTCCTTTTTAATTGCTGAGTAGTATTCCATTGTGGAAAAGTACAATTTCTGTATCCATTCCTCAACTGAGGAACATCTGTGTTGTTTCCAGGTTCTGGCTATTACAAATAAAGCAGCTACTAACATAGTTGAACAGATGACCTTGTGTACTTGAGCATATTTTGGATATATGCCTAGGAGTGGTATAGCTGGATATTGTCTAATTGTCTAATTGTCTAAGAAAGCGCCAAATTGATTTCCAGAGTGGTTGTACAAGTTTACATTCCTATCAGCAATGGCGAAGGGTTCCCCTTTCTCCACAACCTCTCCAGCATGTTTTGTCACTTGAGGTTTTTGTCTTAGCCATTCTGACAGGTGTAAGGTAAAATCTCAGGGTCCTTTTGATTTGCATCTCCCTGATGGCCAAGGACATTGAGGATTTCTTTAAGTGTTTTTCTGCCATTCTACAGTCCTCTACAGAGAGTTCTCTGTTTAGTTCCATACCCTATTTTTTAATTGATTTGTTGCTTTTTAAATTCTTGAGTTCTTTACATATACTGGATATTAGTCCTGTGTCAGATATAGGGTTGGTGAAGATCCTTTCCCAGTCTGTAGGCTGTCATTTGGTTTTGATGACAGTGTCTTCTGCTTTAGAGAAGTTTTTCAGTTTCATGAGGTTTCATTTATTGATTGATGCTCTTAGAGCCTGTGCTGTTGGTGTTCTGATCAGGAAGTAATCTCCTGTGCTGATGAGTTCTAGAGTCTTTCCCACTTTTTCTTCTAACAGATTTAATGTGTCTGGTGTTCTTCTTAGCAGTGCCTTCATTGTGTCCCATAGGTTTGGGTATGTTGTGCTTTCATTTTCATTGAATTCTAGGAAATCTTTAATTTCTTTCTTTATTTCTTCCCTAACCAAGCTGTCATTGAGTAGCAAGGAGTTCAGTTTCCATGTATGTGCAGGGTTTTTGCTCTTTCTGTTGTTCTTGAGGTCCAGCTTTAAACCATGATGGTCAGATAGGATACAAGGGATTATTTCAATCTTCTTGTATCGGCTGACGTTTGCTTTGTGACCAACTATATGGTCTATTTTGGAGAAGGTTCTGTGAGGTGCTGAAAAGAAGGTATACTCTTTTGATTTTAGGTGAAAAGTTCTGTAGATATATATTAGGTCCATTTGATTTAGGGTCTCTGTGAGTGCCCTTGTTTCCCTGTTTTGCTTCTGATTGGATGATCTGTCCCTTGGTGAGAGTGGGGTGTTGAAGTTTCCCACTATTAAGCTATTGGGATCTACGTTAGATTTCTGCTTTAATAATGTTTATTTTATAAATGTAGGTGGTCTTGTATTTGGAACATAGATGTTCAAAATTGTGATATCCTCCTGTTGGAATTTTCCTTTGATGAGAAGGAAGTGCCCCTCTTCATGTTTTTTGATTAGTTTTGGTTGAAAGTCTATTTTATTAAATATTAGGATTGCTACCCCAGCTTGTTTTCTGGGTATATTTGCATGAAACACATTTTTCCAGCACTTTACTCTGAGGTAGTGTTTATCTTTGTTGCATAGGTGTATTACTTGAATGCAGCAGAATGTTGGATCCTGTTTCTGCAACCTTTCTGTTAGTCTATGTCTTTTTATTGGAGAGTTGATTCCATTGATGCTGATAGAAAATAGTGACCAATGTCTGTTAGTTCCTTTTATTGTGGAGTTGTTAGTCATACTATGATTCATTGCTTTTTTTCCCCCTCTTTTAATTTTTGCTGGGAGATTGTCTGTATCTTATATTTTCTTTGGTGTAGTTGTTTTCTTTGGATTAGATTTTTCCTTCTAGTATCTTTTGTAGGGCTGGGTTCCTGTGTAGATATTGCTTAAATTTAGTTTTATCATGGAATATTTTGTTTTCTCCATCTATGTTGATTGACAGCTTTGCTGGGTAAAGTAGTCTGGTTTGGAATCTGTATTCCCTTAAAGACTGCCAGGCCCTTCTGGCTTTCATAGTTTCTGATGAGAAGTCTGGTGTGATTCTGATCTGTCTACCTTCATATGTTACTTGACCTTTTTCCCTTGCTTCCTATAATATTTTTTCTTTGTTTTGTAGGTTCAGTGTTTTGACTATGATGTGAAGAGAGCTATTTCTTTTCTGGTCTAGTCTATTTGGTGTTCTGTGGGTTTCTTGTATGTTTATGGACATCTCTTTCTTTAAGTTAGGAAAATTTTTCTTCTATGATTTTCTTAGAAATATTTTCTGGTCCTTGGAGCCTGGAGTCTTCTTTTTCATCTATTCCTATTATTCTGAGATTTTTGTCTTTTCATGGCATCCTTGATTTCTTGAATGTTTTGTGTTTGGGACTTTTCTGATTTTAGATTTTCTTTGAGTGAGGAATCCATTTCAGCAAGTGTATCTTCAGCTACCATGATTCTCTCTTCCATCTCTTATATTTTATTGGTGATGCTTACATTTGTGGTTCCTGACCTTTTCTCTAAGTTCTCCAGTTCCAGGGTTTTCTCTGTTTGTGTTTTCTTTATAGATTCTAATTCTGTTTTCATGCTTTGTACCATTTCCTTCATCTGATTGAATGTGGTTCCTATTTTTTTGTGTGTTTTTCCTTTTATATGTCTTTAATTGTTCCTCTACATAGGCAGTTACATTCTTCTGTATTTCTTTGAGGGCCTTGTTCATTTCCTCTCTATATGTTTCTAATTGTTCCTCTACGTGGGCCATTATATTCTTTTGCATTTCATTGAGAGCTCTGTTCCTTTCTCTTCTTGTTCCTGAATTAACTGGATAATCATAGCTTTAAAAGCATTTTCCTGAGTTTCTGCTGAATTAAAATATCCATTAGTTTTCAGTGATTCTGGTGGTGCCATGGTGTCCTGTTTTTTGTTGGGTGAGTTCTTATGTCAACCTTTCGTCATTGCTTATATATAATCTTCAGTGTTTCTTCCTCAAGTGTGACCTTTGGACTGGAACCTTTTTACTCTGGTGTCTGTAGAGTTCTTCAGGAAGATCAGTGGTGGCCAGCAGTTTGAGAGTGTGTGTGTTTTTGCTTCAGTTGTTCCTTTGGGAGAAGAGGCATCTGGTACAGAATTGTAAGTGTGTTTGTGTGTGTGTGTGTGTGTATGTGTGTGTGTTTGCACGTGCGGGATGTTTGTCTTAAAGGGGAATGCTAGGGTGTGTGGCTGCTTGGGATATATGGTTTGGGAGCAAGTGCATGAGGGGATGTGGATGCTATCACAGTTAGCAAGCAAAAATCAAAATATCTCTGAGATTCCATCTTATACCCATCAAAAACGCAAATGACTGCACATGCAGGTGAGGATATGGAAAAAGTGAAACACTCTCCTATTGATGGTGGGAGAGCAAACATCTACAACCACTTTGGAAATCAATCTGGCACTTTCTCTAAAATATGGGAATAGCTTTCCTTCAAGATCTAGCCATGGCACTCCTGGAAACATAACTAAATGATGTGTCTCTTTACAGTAAGAACATTTGCTCAACTATATTCATAGTGGCTTTTTTTCTTAATAGCCCAAAGCTGGAAACAACCCAGTTATCTCTCAATGGAAGAATGGATAAAGAAACTGTGGTACATGTATGAAATGCAATACTACTCACCTATTAAAAACAAGGAAAATGTGAAATTTGCAGGCAAATGGATGGAACTACAAAACATCATCCTCAGTGTGGTAACCAAAACTAAGAAAAACTCACATAGTATGTAATCAGTTATAAATTGATTTTATTGTATAGTAGATGATAACCACAGTACAATTCACAGACCAAAGGAGATGAGTAACAGGGAGGACCCAAGGGAGGATGGTTAAATCTCACTCAGAAGGAGAAACAGAATAGATAGTATAAGTGGTTGGAAACAGGGATCTGGGTAAGAGAAAGACCACAGAGATTAAGGTAGGTTGGTATCCAGTCTGAGGAGAGAAGAGCAGGAGGATAAGGAGGCTTGCAGAGAGAAGAGAAACCTTGGGTGGAGGCGCCTCTGTGAAATGCTGGAGACCTATAACAAGGTAGTCTACTGGGAGAGTATGAGGATGACTCTTGCTGAGATTCCTAGTACAAGGGGTCATGGAGACTGAGGAGGCCACCTTATAAATATATAAGATTCCTAGTTGATGGTGGGAAACACCAACACACCCACAAAAATAAGATTTTTAGGGAAAAAACTAAAGCAGAGATTGAAGGAATAACCAACCAATGACTGGCCCAATTTGAGACTTGCCAAATGGGAGACGTACATCCTCTAACATCATTAATGAAACTCTGCTGTGCTTGCAGGTGGAAGCCTAGCACAGCTATGCACTGAGTGGCTCCACCCAGAACCTGATGGAAAAGATGCAGAGACCCACATGAGGGAGTCTTGTCGAAGGGTGGGGTAAGAAAAGAAGGACCTAGAGCAGGGGTCCTCAAACTTTTTAAAGTGGGGACCGGATCACGGTCCCTCAGAGAGCTGGAGGGCCGGACGGTATGAACTACTAATTCCTACCCACACTGCACATATCTTTTATAAATAAAATGAAGAACATTTATAAATAAACAGATCAAGTACCAGTATTTCAATGGGAACTGTGGGCCTGCTTTTGGCTATATATATTATATATACACACACAGTGTATAAACCCCCATTAGTCCCTGATGTGAACACTTACCCCTTGCAGGCTTTTCTAAGCAGACCAGCTCAGTCCCTGATAGTTCAGTTATATCTCCCTATATAATGCCCAAATTGATATGTTTGGAATCAGCATGTGAACACTGAAAAGGAAATGCAAAATGCATGTAAAATGTTCAATGTAATCCCCTTTAAAATGCTTCAGCACCGAACCCCTAATCTCCCAACCACCGCCCACCCCTCAACTTTGATTTCAACACTGAATGCCCCACCACCCCCAAAGGAGAATTTTCATATGAGTCACCCACCCCCCAATCGGGCAGAACGCCCCATCTGGCAAAAATTCATTTCTATGGCTCTTTTGACTGACCTTTGCAGTGGAGGGAGTGGAGGAAAACCTCACTGACAGGCAGGCACAGCACACAGACACCACGTTGCCTGGGGGTGGAGCGGGGGGGGGGCTTTTTACATCACTATATAGTCACCCACATGTGGTACTCCTCGCCACATGGCATCTAGCACCCTCCAGTGATGTCAGTAGTAGCGCGCGTGCTAAGTGCCAGGCGCAAGGGCGCATCAGTGTCCCTCCCAACACCACCCTCATGCCCACCCTCCCAGCACAAGCGTGCTGTGGGTGGAAGCTGTTGACGTCATCCCTGAGAAGCTGTGACACTGAATGTATATGCTGGCAGGTATCTTGGCGGTCAAACTGCTCTCATTGCTGTTGGGCCAGATCAGACTCCTCTGCTGGCCGCATGTGGCCCGCGGGCTGTAGTTTGAAGACCCCTGACCTAGAGAGTACAGAAACTCCAAAAGAAGACCAACAGAGCCAACTAACCAGTGCCCACTGAGACCTGTGGAGAATGAAGCACCAGCCAAGGACATTGTATGGACTATAACTTTGTACCCTACACAGATATAGCCTAAGGTGTCTGTATGGGTTCCCGATAGGTGGGGATGGTGGCAAGCAATGAAGTGAATGAGGATGTGTGGGGAGCTGTGGGACACTGATGCTGACCAAGGGTGTTTAGTTCAAATGCGAATGTGCCTGTGGATTTAGACCTATATCTTGAGTTAGCTGACAAGAAGAACTTGGACTCCAATGAAGATTGTCACACAGAAGGAGTGGGATGATATGAGCAAATCCTAGAACAGTGGTTCTCAGCCTTCTTAATGTGGCATATGTGCATGTGGGAAGACATGCATGGAGAAAAACAGAATTTCCAAACTTTCCTGAAATGTCCCTAAGCATATTTCTGCCATTCTCTTCAGTACGTTTAGATGAAGTAGGAATCTTACCATTGTTGACCATTCACAATACCTATCTACTCTGATATATGTTGAATTTGTGCTACACAGTACAAATCAAATATGAGACATGGTGAAATCCTTCTATAAAAATAAGCAAGCATATCCATGCCATCAACATGCAGATTTTTCTTTTATCTTTAAAATGTTATAAATTTACACAGTACAAAATGTTTTAAAATATTGTTCTTATTATTTATTCACTAATGTTTGTCTTCTACACCAAGTTTATAGAACTATATGCCTGATGTGTTGAACATTTCATAGGGGATGTCACACTTCCAACATACAAACAAGGCTTGGGCCACAGATACCGACCCATACATTTCCAAGCTGGACTCTAAGGATCTTGAGAGCCTCCATGGCAATGGGTCAAGAAACATGCGTATTTCATTCTCAAAATCTGCCGATTGGAGAATGAGGTTGTCATCATTTATTATGGTGTAAAATTATCTCCTCTTACAGTGCTTTAACTTAAAATGAAAAACTCCATACTTAGAAGGTCCAACTTCCATCATGTTTTACTTGTCTTTGGAACATCACTGAAAATTTTCTGAATCTGTTATTGATCTGTTGAGAGTTATAGATGAATTCTGTAACCCATGGGAAACACAGTTTCATCCAGGCAAAACCTTAATGGTGCCTTCAGATACACCATCCTCAGCCTGACAATACAGAGCAGAAGAATATACATTGTCCAATCTCTTCTAAATGAATAGATGTGAGTAAAGGTAAGGAAAGTTCCAGGATATCAACATAATCTATTTTTCTGAACATGATTAGTGCTTTTAGATGATCTTTTGTGACTTAAAAATTCTTCTCATTTTTGCCATGACATAGAAACCAAAGAAAAAACATAAAAATCACTTCATTTGAATAACTAATAAAAAGGAAATCATAAAAGCAACTATAAATAATGATAAAACTATAAAGACAAAGCAAGTAGTATATGCTTCTGAAGGACTGCACACTGCTACAGTCCCAGGAGACACTGTGGAGGATTGTTAAGAAACTTGGAACTACCATATAATATATCTAATCCTGCACTAGGAATGTTCTTGAAGAAATATAAACCAGCACAACATAGATACATGCCCATATTCATATTTATTGCTGCACTAATTACAATAGTGTGAACTAAATCAATGAAATATCTATTAACAAATGAATAGACAATAAAAGAGGCAAAGACATTTACTCAATGATAATAATAATGGCAATCACATGATGAGACCTGATAGACTAGGATCAAATGGAAGGAGAGGAGGACCTCACCTATCAGTGGAGTAAGGGAAGAAAAGAGGGAGGGTGGATGGAATTGGGAGGGCATGAGGGAGTGAGCTACAGCTGTGATACAGAGTGAATAAAGTGTAATTCATAAAAAATATGTTAATTAAATTTAAAAGGCATTGAACTACCATTTAATACATCAAATCCTGCACTAGGAATATTCTTGAACAAATAGAAACCAGCACTGTTTACAATATTATTTATTGCTGCACTGTTTACAATAGTATAAACGTTATCAACGAAATGTGTTTCAACAAGTGAATACATAATAAAAGGAGATGTATATGTGCAATGACATCTACTCAGCTCTATTATTTTTTCTTTTTTTTTTGTTTTTTTGTTTTTTTGTTTTGTTTTGTTTTTAAAATTATAACCATCAAACTTGATGGGAGTTAATTTAATTGATATTCTTGTGCATATTTCTCCTTAAGTGTACTTTGTCGTCAATTCATAAATTTTTAAATTAAGAAAAACAGTAAGCAGGAAGAATACAATGCCAAAAGCATCTCATTTTTGTTCCAAACAAGCAACTTGTTTTTTTTTTTAAAGGCAAAATACATTAAACAAAGTGCATTACTTCCAAAGAGAAAGCATTAGAGAGAGGTGTAAGGAGGGTACTGGAACCAGCCTGGAGTCCCACCCTGACAGGCCTTTGATTGTCTTTAGAGAAAGTTCAACCAAAAAAGGAGGGAGGTGAGAGGAAAACATGAGCACTCAGA
>JAQQSO010007201.1:0-10784 GCA_028658305.1 Pachyuromys duprasi | reverse complement strand
ATGGTCTGAGATGATATTTGGGGCACACACAATGGTTTTGGGTTGGTGTGCCTCCGCTGTATGCAGGCCTGTCTGAAATGGTGCCCGAGGCCTTCTCTGTCTGTCCTGTGGACACACAGTGACTGAGGTTTTTGCTGGCGGATGTGTGCAGTGTTAGCCCTCAGTGTGTGGTCTGGTCACACTCATCTGGGGTGGCTCCAGTGATCGGTGCATGCCTGCCGCATACCCGTGGGTTGAAGCAGAAACCGGGTGCAGTGTGTGCTCACAGTGTGTGGGTCAGTGAAAACAGTACCCAGTTCCTCCTTAGACTGCCTGGGAGACTGTGTGATCCAGTCTATTATGGCGATGTGGGAGCCCAGCGAGGCTGCTTGTTCAGATCAGAGCTGTGTGCCGCAGGTCACCCGGAGATTTTTCCGGGGAATAACTGGGTGACCCTAGGGTTTTCCCACTTGATTTTCTCACCGTGGGAGTTCTGCTCACCTGGCAATCAGGAATGCTGGCGTTTTAGGTCCCCTGAGTTCAGTCTCCTGGTCGCTGCGTTGTTTCTGCTGTCCTACTCCTCAGACACAGTGTCCTCTCGTGGCAGCCATCTAGGATCTCCTTATGTTATTTTTTTTATTAGTAGTCCTTTTGTATATGAAAAACAAATGGGCTGAGAGACAAACTAGTCAAACAACACCCTTCATAATAGCCACTAATTATATAAAGCACCTTTCTGTGACTCTAACCAAGCATGTGAGGTACCTGTTTGAAAAAAAAAAAACTACAAGTATCTGAAGAAAGATATTGAAGAAGATAACAGATGGAACATTCTCTGAAGCTCATGGATCAGTAAGATTAACATAGTGGAAATGACCATTCGGCAAAAAGCAATATACAGATTCAATGCAATTCCCATCAAAATACAAACACAATTCTTTACAGACTATGAAAGAACAATTCTCAATTTCATATGAAATAACAAAAAAACAAGAATTGCTAAAAGAATCTCGTACGACAATAAATCATCTGGAGGTATCTCTATTCCTGATCTCAACCTGTACTACAGAGCACTAGTAATAAAAACTGCACTGTACTGACATAGAAACAGAGTGGTGGATCAATGGAACTGAATACAAGACCCAGAAATAAATCCACACACCTACAGATTCTTGATTTTTTACAAAGAAGCCAAAACTATACAATGAAAAAGATGACAGCATCTTCAACAACTCGGTGCATACATGTAGAAAAATGCAAACGGTTACATATTTATGACCCTGAACAAAAATAAAGTACAACTAAAGACCCTAACATTAAACCAGACACAGTAAACCTTTTAGAAGAAAAAGTGGGAAAGAGCCTTGAACTCATTGGCACACGAGACAACTTCCTGAACAGAACATCAATAACACAGGCTCTAAGATCAACAATCAATAAATTGGACCCCAGGAAATTTAAAAGACTTCTGTAAAGTAAAGGACACAGTTGTCAGAAGAAGGCAGCAGCCTACAGACTGGGAATTGATCTTCACCAACCCTGTATTTGACAGAGGCCTAATATCCAGAATATATAAAGAAATCAATAAGTTAAACAGCAAAAAAAATTCAGGAAACCCCTACAAAAACTGGACACAGAGCTAAACAGAGAATTCTCTGTAGAGGAATATATAATGGCAGAGAAAAACTTAAAGAGATGTTCAACATCCCTAGTTACCAGGGAAATGCAAATCAAAATGACCCTGAGATTTCACCTTACACCCATCAAAATGGCTAAGATCAAAAACTCAAATGACTACGCATACCTGAGAGGTTGTGGAGAAAGGGGAACCCTCTTCCATTGCTGTTGCGAATGTAAACTTGTACAACCACTTTAGAAATCAATCTGGCACTTTTTCAGACAATTAAGAATAGTGCTTCCTCAAGATTCAACTATACCACTCCTAGGCATGTATCCAAAAGATGCTCATGTATACAAGGACATTTGCTCAGCCATGTTCGTAGCAGCTTTATTTGTAATAGCTAGAATCTGGAAACAACACAGATAATCTTCAATGGAGGAATGGATACAGACATGGTGGTACATTTACACAATGGAATACTATGACAAATGGGATGGACAATGGATGTAGGAGAAAACAAGTAACAGGACAGGAGCCTACCACAGAGGGCCTCTGAAAGACTGTACCCAGCAATGTATCAAAGTAGATACTAAGACTCATAACCAAACATTCGGCAGAGGGCAGGGAATCATAAGAAAGAACAGGTAGTGAGTATGACGTGGAGAGGACAGGACCTCCACAAGGACCAAATAGGGCTCTTATATGAAACTATATCTCCAAACAAGGACCATGTATAGATATAACCTAGAACCTCTGCTCAGATGTAGCCCATGGTAGCTTGGTATCCAAGTGGGTACTCCATTAAGGGGAACAGGGACTACTTTTATATGAACTCAAAGGTGGGCTCTTTGACCTCCCCTCGCCCACGACCCCCAAGGGAGGAGTGGCCCAGCCAGGCCACAGAGGAGGACTTTGCAGCCAGTTCTGAAGATACATGATAAACTAGGGTCAGATGAAAGGGGAGGAGGTCCTCCCCTACCAGTGGACTTGGAAAGGGGCAGGGAGGAGATGAGGGAGGGTAGGATTGGGAGGGAATGAGGGAGCAGAATACAGCAGTGATACAAAGTTAATAAACTGTAACTAATATTAAAAAATACAAAACAAGGAAATCATGAAATTTGCAGGCAGATGGTTCGATCTAGAAAAGATCCTCATGAGTGAGGTATCCCAGAAGCAGAAAGACACACCTGGTATATACTAACTCATAAGGGGATATTAGACATAAAATATAGGATAAACATACTAAAATCTGTACACCTTGGGTAAGATGATCAGTCCTCATGCAGAAAGGCAAGTGGATGGGCATTGGAAGAGGGAGACATCAGGCAACAGGACAGAAGCCTACCACAGAGGGCCTCTGAAAGACTTTAACCAGCAAGGTATTGAAGAAGATGCTGAGACTCACAGGCAAACTTTGGGCAGAGTGAATGGAACCTTATGAAAGAAGGGGGAGATAAGAATACCTGGAGGGAACAGGATCTCCACAAGAAGAGGAACATATAAAATAATTCGCTGCACATGTGTCTTTTCTGAGACTGATACTCCAACCAAGGACCATGCATGGAGATAACCTAGAACCTGTAGAAACTGTTCACAGTTGTAGCCCATGGCAGTTCAGTGTCCAAGTGGGTTCCCTAGTAATGGGAACAAGGACTGTCTCTGATATGAAATCTGGCTCTTTGATCACCTCTTCCATCAGGTGGGAAACCTTACCAGGTCACAGAGGAAAACAATGCAGACAGTCCTGATGCAACTTGATAGGCTAGTATCCGAGGAAAGGAGAGGAGGACCTCTTCTATCAGTGTACTTGAGGGGGCGCATGAAAAGAAATGAGGGAAGTTGGATGGGATTGAGAGGGGATAAGGGCCAGGGCTACAACAGGGATACAAAATGAATAAAAGGTAATTTATAAAAATATGAATAAATTTTAAGTAGTGAAAAAACACACACAAAAAAAACTAAAAAGTATCTCATGAATCTAAAAAAACTTCTACAAAGCAAAGGACACTGTCATCAGAAAAAAACTACAGCCTGCAGTCTTGGAAAAGATCTTCACCAAACCTATATCCAATAAAGGGCTAATATCCAGAACATATAAAGAATTCAATAAATTATACACCAACAAACCAAATAATCCATTTTTTAAAAATGGGGTACAGAGCTAAGCAGAGTATTCTCAACATAGGAATAGCGAATGCCAGAGAAACACTTAAAGAAATGCTCAACATCCTTAGTCATCAAGGAAATGCAAATCAAAACAACTCTGAGATTTCACCTTACACCCATCAGAGTGGCTAAGATCAAAAGCTCAAGTGACAACACATGCTTGAGAGGATGTAGAGAAAGGGGGAACCCTCCTCATTGCTGGTGGGAATGTAAACTTTTACAACCACTTTGGAAATGGTGGAGAACAAACCCTTTCAGTGGACTAGGGAATAGGTGGGAAGAAGGAGGGAGAGTGGGATTGGGGGAGTTGAGGGAAGGGGCTTCCATTGGAATAGATACTGAATAAATTGTGAAAAAATAAAATAAAAATAAATAAATAAAATGTTTTTGTGTCATTGTGTTGGGAATCTTTTCTTTTTCCTATTCTTATTATTCTTAGGTTTTGTCTTTTCATAGTGCTTCAGATTTCCTGAATGTTTTGTGTCAAGAACATTTTAGATTTAATATTTTCTATGTCCATCATATCAATTTATTGAATTGTATCTTTTATGCCTGAGGTTCTTCAATTCTTGTATTTTGCTGCAGATGTTTACATCTCGAGTTCCTGTTCACTTACCTAGATTTCCCATCTCTATGATTTCGTCCATTTTTTTTCTTTATTGCTTTTATTTTCATTTTTTTTGGAATTTTCATGGATTTATTTAAGGGATTTATTCATTTTCTCTTTAAAGGCTTCTAATATCTTCATAAGAATAGATTTAACATCATTTATTAGTGCTTTGGCTGTGTTGGAATATCCAGGACTTGTAACAGAATAAATGGGCTCTAGTGGATCTATATTGCCATGACTGGTATTTATTGTGGTCTTACACTCACTGGCCTCTATTGAGTTGGGGTTTGAGGTTATTATTGACTCAGGTGCTCATTTCTGAGTTTATCTTTGTTAGATGGATGCTTTGAAGATTTTTTTTCTCTTGGTGTTTGTTCTATTTCTGTTTTTCTGCCCTGGGTGGCCTGGCTTCTTGTGACAAGTAAGTCTACAAGTTCAGAAGAGCATCTCCATTGGGGATTTTGTAGCCTGCGTGATCTCTGAGATTTTTGGTGCCAATGCTGCCTCTGGGTTTCCAAGTACCTGTGTGGCATCTAAGGTTTTGGGCATTTTCTTGGTCTCTGGAGCTCATAGTACAGTATGACTTCCAGTAAAGCAGAAATCTTCTGCTGAAATTATGAGCTAGAATATGGACCTTAGGGTAGCCGGGCAGTTTAGAGCTATTAGTCAGGCTTTAAGGAGTGTTAGGGAGCAGTGGGCAGTGTGGTACCTGGGGTCCCTACTGCTGATGTAATCTCTGGTAAAGCAGCCAGAGTACCAGAGTTGCAGAGTTGTGCACTAGAATGTCTAAATAGAATGTTCTGAATAATGTTGGATATATGTTTGTTAAAGATCTTTGTGTTAAATTTTTTTCACAATGAAAATTACAAGAGATATAATCCCAAGAAGCAGAAATATTCAAAATCAAGGTAGGCTTACTCTGAAAACTATGCTATTACATATAAAATGATACTTTAAAATTTAAAGATGAATTTTAACTTACTTTTGCTGTTTCAAATGTCTCAGCCTGGCGACACCTGTGTATATCCCACAGTATCAAACATCTAGATTAATGATGAGGTTTACAGATGAAAAATCTTTACAGAGACTATTGACCCCTAAATAGAATCAAAACCATCTTCAACTGATATATGGCAACCATGAGCAAAACAATCTCTCTCATACAGTGGAAAATCCCTGCGCATATTTGGAAAACACAGTATTTCATTTGATGTGCAAATATCAATCAACATAGTAACACATGACACAGAGTAAGGAACTGTGTTTCTGAGTTAGATGGCCGATTAGAAACCTTTTCCATGCAACAGTAGGTAACCCACAGAAATCCTATTTTAATAAGAGACAACAGCTGTAAACTTCCCAGGCCAGGTGTGATCTCTGTAGGAAAGTAGGCAGTTGCTACTGAGGGCAGGCTGTCAGTCCAGACCCAACAAGAAGTTCAGCAGGGTCAGTGGAAACTGCTGGGAAATACTTCCCTTGACACACACTGTTGCTACTAGAATGAGAATTCAATTCCAAACACAGCAACAAAGTATGGGGTTCAGTTAAGGTCAGTAGAAAACCACAGACAATGGCTTACATTCTTTCCTTCCCTACACACAGGGACCAGTGCAAAGGAAGAACAGGATGAAACCAATTAGCCAGGAGGGCCAGAGTCCTGTACACATACAGGAATAGAGAACTATGGGGTGAAGATGTTACTCTGAAGAGGTAATTTAAAGATTAGTAAAAAAGGAAGACAGACAAGGGAACGGGGGCAGGGGAGAGACACCTGTAGAGGGAGTCTGTAAGAATCAGAACCAGCTTAAACCTGGAATAGTTATGGAAAACAGGACACGTATTGTATGTGTGGTGGTTGTGGGAGTCTGTGTTCAGTAGCTCCCTTTATTTACACTGAAATTGACCATTTGCTGAGTGTAAGCAAAGAATGGTGACTAATGAGTAGAAGAATGTCAGGTAATAGGTAAACATCTCTTAAGCCAACCATTATCAGAAATCTTCAGCAGCAATCCAGAGGCAAGAATTTAGAAAAATAGTTTTCAGAATTTAGAAAAATATTGTTTTGTGAACATTGTCACAATTTAGCCAAATTGGAGAAATGGTTTGAGACATGATCCTGGCCAACAACAGTGATAGGCTTCCTCTCTCCCCTCTCTCATATTTTTTTCATTTCATATCCCTATTGTAGCCCCCCCTCATTTCCTCACAATCCCACCCTTTCTCCATCTTCCCCTCATCCTCTATTCCCTTCCCTAGTCCACTGAAAGGGGGAATCCTCCTCCCCTACCACCTGACCCTATCTTATCAAGTCTCATCAGGACTGGACAGGCTTCCTTGTAAAACTGTCCCTAAAGCTAGTGGAAAACTTCAGGTAGGACTCTTTCCCTCACTTCTCCTACACAGTGCTATTGAGTAGTCCAAGAAAAACTGCAGCAAATCCTGGAGCCAGAACAGTCCAAAAATGCTATGCATGTCTGTGAAGAGAGAGTGGGGGAAGAGGTTGGCAAGGGACCGCAGCTGTGAACCTAGGAGAGATTTTTAAGGCACCTTCTTGAGCCTGTTACCGAGATTAACTGGAACCCTCAGAATGCCTTCCAACCCTTTTCTCCTGCACACAGCAGAGCCTGTCAAACCAGAGCAACCATCAAGAAGCACAACACAACACAGTTGAGTGATAAAGTCAACCAGGAAAGTAACTGATCTAAACTCTAGTGGGGCAATACATTTGCCAAATCTGATTTGATGGTTTTGAACTGGCATTGCAAACTGCACCTGCCCATCAGCAGAGTTTGCTACAGGAAACATCACAGGAAAAGAAATTTTCAAAACAGATCCAGTCAAGGAAGAAATATTGATTTATGTAATTTTTATTTTAAATCAAATATGTTATTTTGTTGTATCTTTATTACCATGAATTTAATTTTTTATTAAAATGAAATTTCATATTAAATATCATAAAATCTTTTACTTAATTTTGTGATAATTGATACATGAGCACACTGTCTTTGCATCCTTTCCACCCTTCTTTCTTCTTCCAACTTCTCCTATTTAACCTCCTTTCTCTCTTGACGTCATCACCTCCTTTTCTATAAACATTAGTGTGTGTGTGTATGTGTGCGCGCGTGTGTGCTCGTGCGCGCGCATGCGACTTAGAGTCCATTTAGTGGTTACCTGTGTGTATACGGGTTGAGGACTTACTGTCGAGGTTAGATGACCTGTCAGGGGGACTTGTAACCACAGAAAAGTTAGTCTTCCTCATTGTCATTGGCTTTTCGTCTAGGGGTCGGACCTTATGATATTTTTTCCTAAGTATATTGTCCCTAATGCTATGTATGCCAAATAAATATCTTCTGATGCCCATGTAAAATGAGAATTTGTTGTAAATTCATTGTAAAAAGAAAACATGCACTAATATCAGGAACACTAAAGGCTGTGGTGGGTGGGCCAGATCAGTTTGCTGAGAATGAAAATGATAAGGTTAATTTTAAAGCAATACTTTCACATGTGCGATCAAAAGCACACATGTATTTTACACACGAAGTCTACTACACTAAATGCTTCACAAAGATTTCCAAATTCCCAGTTCACCTGAAACTGCATTGAACTGCTGATGGCTGCACACTTCTTTGATTTTTAAATAAAATAAAGGCGGATCCAAGAAGCTGGCAGCCAGTGCACACCGTTTCTGAGAGGCAGAGAATTTGAAACTATGAAATTGGTGAGTGGAGGAGCAACTGAAGCCAGAAAGTCAACCTTGTAGCTGGAGCGTGCTTGCTGAGCCCCTGCCTGCTGAGTCCCAGATCCGCAGTACAATCCTTCCTGGATCTCACCTCTGCAAGCGGCCATACCAATTCCGGTGGGACTCCCAGCCAGTGACTGTACAGAGAACAGGAGAAACACCCGTGCTTTACAATTTGACCTGTTAGAGAGTGAGTGCATCCTCAAGTGCCTACAGAGCCCCAGATCCAGGGTGTTTCTAAGTTAGCAGCCAGACATCAGATCCCTCCCACCCACACAACCACTGTGGGAAACAGATGGCTTCGTGGAACATTGAATCCGCTGCTCTGCAGATCTACCAGGGGAGTTTAGGCAGATAACTTCTAGAGCTCAGTTAGAGACAAATACCAGTAGCCTATAGGCCACTGACATACTCAGGGAATTTATGCCCATAATCATTACCAGCACTTGCAATACATTTAGCTCCTGTGACCCCTTCAGTGCCTGCAAGGTGCCCCTCAACAACACTGAAGACCTCAACATTCTCTAGCATCATTTCCCTCAGGGCACACTTCCACGCACAAAAAACACACTCACACACACACACACACACACACACACACACATGCATGCACACACACTCATGCTTGCCTGAATCTATCCTTCTGTGCCCATGGACATTCCTCCCACAGATACAGTTGAAATACCAACCCACAACTGAAACCACTGGACCTCTCTCATCTTCCTAGGGAAATCTCCAGAGCCAGAGAAAGACAGTACCAGTCTGAACTGCAGAATCTGAGAACAAACAGTGAAGGTTACAGATAAGCAAATGGCCAGAGGATGGCAAAAGAACACATCAAACAAAAATTGGGAAATCATGGCTTCACCAGCAAACTCCAAAATAAATTCATACTCCAATTCATCAGAAACACAGGAAAATGACTTTAAAGATATGCTTATCCAGTTATTAGAGATACATAAAGAGGAAACAAACAAGTATCTCAAAGATATTGCCACACAGATGGAAGCAAATACAGAGGAAATAAACAAAGCTCTCAAAGAAACATAGGCAAATATAGCCAAACAAATAGAGACAAAAGTTGAGGCACAATTAGTGGCATATAGAGAAAAAACAAACAAAAAATAGAGGCCATCATGCAGAGACAGGAAGCCACATTCAAACAGATGAAGGAAATGGTGCAAGGCATAAAAATAGAATAAGAATCAATAAAGAAAACACAAACAGAGAAAACCCTGGAGCTGGGGAACTTAGAGAAAAGAGCAGGAACCACAAAGGTAAGCATCACCAACAGAACAAAAGAGATGAAAGAGAATTTCTGATGCTGAAGATACACTTGCAGAAATCGATACTTTTCTCAAATAAAAGGTAACATCAGAAAAGTCCCAAACACAAAACATCCAAGAAATCAAGGACCCCATGAAAAGGCAAAATCTAAGAATAATAGGAATTGATGAAAAGGAAGATTCCAAGCTCCATGGTGCAGAAAATATCTTCAAGAAATTCATAGAAGAAAATTTTCCCAACTTAAACAAAGAGATGTCCATAAACATACAAGAAGCCTACAGAACAATAGACTAGACCAGAAAAGAAATTCCTCATGGCACATCATAGTCAAAACACTAAATCTACAAAACAAAGAAAAGATATTAGAAGAAGCAAGGGAAAAAGGCTAAGTAACAGATAAGGGTAGACCTATCAGAATCACACCAGATTTCTCTTCAAAAACTATGAAAGCCAGAAGGTACCTAGGCAGATGTCATGCAGACTATAAGGGACCACAGATAATAACCCAGCAATGCTTTCAATCAACATAGATGGAGAAAACAAAATATTCCATGACAAAACTAAATTTAAGCAATTTCTACACAGCAAACGAGTCCTACAGAAGACAGTAGAAGGAAAATTCCAATCCAATGAAAACAACTATACCCAAGAAAATATACGATACAGAAAATTTCACAACAAAAATTAAAAGTAAACAAGTAATGAATCACAATAAGACCACCAACTCTACAATTAAAGGAACTAATGTTCATTGGTCACTATTTTCTATCAACATGAAGGTACTCAACACTCCAAAAAAAACCCACAGACTAACAGAATGGATGTGGAAACAGGATCAAACCTTCTGTTGCATCCAAGAAACACACCTATGGAAACATGAACACTACCTCAGAGTAAAGGGCTAGAAAAATGGTTTTCAAGCAAATGGACCAAGAACACAAGCTGGAGTAGCTATCCTAATATCTAATAAAATAGAATTTCAACCAAAATTAATCAAAAAAGAAAAGGAGGGGCACTACATTCTCATCAAAGAAGAAATCCACAAAGAGGACGTACAATCCTGAATATCTATGCCTCAAATACAAGAGCACCTACATTCATAAATGAAACATTATTAAAGCTTAAATCACACATCGATCCCAACACCTTAAGAGTGGGAGACTTCAACATCCAACTCTCAATGAGGGACAGATCATCTAGACAGAAGCCAAATAGGGAAATAAAGGCACTTACAAAGGTCCTAACTCAAATGGACCTAATAGATGTTTACAGAACTTTTCACCCAAACTCAAAAGAGTATACCTTCTTTTCAGCATCTCATGGAACCTTCTGCAAAATAGACCATATAGTTGGTCACAATGCAAGCCTCAGCAGATACAAGA
>JAQQSO010007200.1:0-10784 GCA_028658305.1 Pachyuromys duprasi | reverse complement strand
TTGGACTTTTCCACTTGATTTCCCCACCGTCGGAATTCTGCTCACCTGGCAGTCGCAAATGCTGGTGTTTTAGGTCCCAGATCTCAGTCTCCGGGTCGCTGTGCCTACACTATTGTCCTGCTCTTCAGACACAGTGTCCTCCTGGGGCAGCCATCTTGGATCTCCGACCATGATTGCAGTTTTATATATCCTTTTTTGGAGTGATCAGAATGGGACAGACTTGTAAAATTAGATGGTAGATTAGGGGCCATAGAACCGATGCTGAAAAAAAAAATCTTTAAATCAAAATAGGAAACCTTCAGATGAATACAATCTGGAGCTTACAATACTGTCAAAAGAGGTAGTTCCAGATAAGAAAAAATTACAGTCTTGAGAAATTAGAGTTGCAGCCCATAAAGATGCAATACATTGAATTAAGAATCTGGATTTGTACTTATTGATGCTGCCCTACAGCACTATCATACATTGAATTATATGTATCGTTTTGTAGAGTTTGGAAAATTAAGATATGTACACATGTTGATGCATCATGCTTTTGATGCATATTCAGAATTCCAATGGTCTTTTGCCTTGAATTCAGAAAAGGATGATTCTGAGATTACACATTTATTAGAAATGGTGATTGTCTTGGAGGTGCCTTTTACAGACTGGGGACTCTCCAGGTAGCCAGCTGTCTGTCAATTCTATAAAATCTGCTTGCCTACACTTCCTGCATACTCAGGTGATGTTTGTTCCTTTTAAATCTCCGATGGGGTTAAAGACTAGATAGTTATAGTCTTACTATAAAGCTTAAATTGTCTAAGATTTAAGAAGATGTTTTAAGTCCAAGATCTTTTTTGATTGGCAATGCAAGTAATGATAAATAATGATTTAGGTACAGAACTCTGAGCATACCAAGATAGGGTAGATAATAGAATACTTTTCCTAAGTTGCTAAATACACATGGACTGGACATTGTGAATGTATATAATACTTTATAGTTTTCATAGTTGTTTCATAATTGTTCTTATTGTAGATAGTTCATTACGTAAAAAAAGAGCCTTTTATTGGACTGAAAGAGGAAATTGAAGAGAGAATATCTTGTGTATTGTATGGATGCATTGTCTGTTAATTAAAATACTTATGGCCTATAGGAAAGAGTACTATAGAACAAGGTGAGACATCCAGCAGACAGAAAGAATTCTGGGATAGAGCCAGGTGTGGGAAGATTTGCCCAGGAAGATGTGAGGAGGACAGATGCATGGTATCTGAGTAGAGGTAGCCAACCACAGGGCAGAATGTAGCTTAGTATAAATTGTTGTAAGATATTTGATCCCATTGTGAACCCCAAGATTGTGAACTTAAAAAGAAAAACCTGTTTTTTTCCCCTGTGTATACAACTTTACTTTGGTGATCATTTTTAAATTTTAACATTTTTATTTTATATTAATTACAGGTTATATACTTTGTATCCCAGCCATAGCCCCCTTCCGCATTCCCTCCCTATCCTATCCTTCCCTCCCTCATCTCCTCCCTACCCCTTTCCAAGTCCCCTGATAGGGGAGGACCTCCTCCCCTTCCATCTAACTCTAGCTCATCAGGTCTCTTCAGGAAAGGCTGCAATGTCCTCTTCTGTGGCCTAGCAAGGCTGCTCCTCCCTCAGGGGGGTGGGGAGGTGGAAGAGCCAGCCATTGAGTTCATGTCCAATATAGTCCCTGTTCCCCTTACTAGTGTACCCACTTGGGTATTGAGCTACCATTTGATACATACAAGCAGGGGTTCTAGGTTATAACCATACTTGATCCTTGGTTGGAGAGACAGTCTCATAAAAGACCTCTGTGCCCTGATGTATTTGGTCCTTGCAGAGCTCCTGTCCTCTCCAAGTCATACTAACTCCCCCTTCTTTCATATGATTCCCTGCACTCTACCAAAGGGATGGGTATGTGTCTTAATATTTGCTTTGATACACTGCTAGGTAAAGTCTTTCACAGCCATAAGTAGGCTCTTTTCCTGTTACTTGTTTTCTTCTACATCCAATGTCCATCCAATTTGACTTTCTAAGTGAGCATTAATCCTCTTACCCCAGGTCCTCTTTCTTGTTTATCTTCTTTAGGTGTATAGATTTCAGTATTTTATCCTATCTTATAGCTCTCTATAAGTGAGTATATACCATGTGTTTCTAATTGTGGTATGGCTCAGTCTTTGATCCTAGAGCTTTCTGTTTATTGTAAACAAGTACTTCTGGTTTGGCTCACCCTAGCACACACCTTTAGTTCAAGATCTGTCTGTAAATAGCATTAAATAAAGTTAATCCTAGGTCAAGAGGCAGAGCTCAAACAACCATATTGACATGAAATGAACATGGGGAAAAACATAGAGAAAGTCCAGAGGACAAATAGAGAAGCACACAGGAAGAAGGAAGGAGGATATTGAATTGAAGTGTATTTAAGACAATGTGAAAAAGGAGGAAGGGCTTTTTTCTTCTGGGATATTGGGATGTGATCTGAGTAGAAAGTGCTTTTTCATTTTGGGAAGTTGGCTGAGGAATATGAAGGTCAGCTGGGTGCTTTCTCTGCCTCTTTGAGCTAGCAGTTTTTCACCTTAGCATCTGTCTCCTGAAACTTCATTGGTAAAATTGGAATGTTTCAGATTTTTCTTTCTTAAAATTAATAATAAATAGGTTATTTTAAGTTATGAGCTAGTCAGAGAATATCCTAGCTATATGGCCTAGGTATTTGTAAATATATTTTGAGTCTCTTGAGTCATTATTCAGAGAGTATGGGGCCAGGAGAAAAAAAATCTGCACTCTATTTCAGGGTGGGGACTTTGGACTGAGATTACACTATAGTTTTTGTTGGTTGATATAACTATCTTCTTAAAGATATTTATCTTCTTAAAGATAATTAAGATATTAAAATTAAGATATTAACTAAAAGATAATTATCTTCTTAAAAGAAGAGTACGGAAGAGCTAGAGTCAGGGGAGAAAAAGCATTCATACAGAAATAGAAGGTAGGTACTGCTTTTTGATGAGGAGGAAAACCAAAGACACAGTTACTGTACCAACTTCAAAGGAGGAGACAGATTTCTCTCTAAAGCCTTCAGAAGAAACACAGTCCTGCTAAAACCTTGAATTCAGCATAGCGTAAACTGTGTCATACTTGCTTTGAACATGCAAAATAATAACTTTGTGCTTTTCCAAGCTATGAAATTGTTTTAATTTTATATTAGTGAAGAAAAATGATTTCTCTACATTTAGGTGTTCTTAGATAGCTATGTTAGATAACATCTCTAGTAAAACATTACACCATTGTGGAGATAGGAAGCCAAGATTTTCTCTGAACTGCTTGGAGGGAATGAATTAAAGGAGACCACTCATCATGAAGATACTATATGTTTATATGTGTATGCATGTCAATGTATCTTGTTCCAAAAGAAAACAGTATTTACTAACACTTGTTGTTATAGTGTTGAGCACATGCCCAATAAGAGTAACTTATATAAAATAATGCCTGACTAACCCAATCTAACTATCCTTCATGAGGATGTCAGCATACAAAGAAAGTAAGAGGTTCAGAAAGTAAGGAAATATATGCAGAGGCTATGCAGGGATGGTGCTGTACAAAGCAGAAACAATTAGTAAATTGATACTGTGTGGGGAATAGCCCTGTTCTCCATTTCTTCATCAGTGGGCTTCTCAATAACTTACAGTGATACAAATGTATTTATATTCTTTGAAAGGTGATATTACAATGTCCTAGGTAGTCTAATTATTTATGTTTCTTATATTCTGGAATTTGAACAGTGAAAAGGCGGTAAATTGACAGATGAATATGTCTAGTAAGACCCAATTCCCATAATTAAAAATTTTTAAATTAAAGAATTACATAAAAAGCATAAGATCAAGGATTCCAAATAAGAGCTCTCTGTATCTAGAACTCTCTACATACACTTGCTATTCTCAGTATCTAAAGTTGAGAAACATGATTTTAACCATAGAATGGAAGAAATATGTATTGTTCTATAACAGCAACTAAGAAAATCATGAATAATTTATACTTAAATAAATAGGCAAAGAATGTTAGGGCATGTCTGAACATATGGGCTCCTATTCTCAAGAAAAATAATAGAACAACAATGGCCAAAGAGTCACCCCAAGTCTTTCAACCTCTTGTTTTGCGCTCTCTCTCTCTCTCTCTCTCTCTCTCTCTCTCTCTCTCTCTCTCTCTCCCCCACCCTCTCTCTTTCTGTTAACTGCACTCATCAGATTTTCCACACTGTTGCAGACTACTTCCAAAAAAAATTATTAAGTACAAAAAAAATTATTAAGACAGGCCTGTTCACCCAACTTCCCTACTCTCATAATACAAAGTTGAACAGTATATGTGTTTGAAGGCATTTAAAATTTCCCCCTAAGTTTTGAGGTTGGGGAAAATGATGATAAACAGTAGAATAAAGGCCTATGACAGCCTCAGGTTCTCACCTACTTCTATCAAACTGACTCTTCATTTTTTAAAACTCCTCAGGATCCTACAGAAAACATGCCACATAATATCTCATTTGTAGTTTTCTTATAAGGACACTGTTAAGGTTATTAATGGGTCATGAACTGAGTCATGAACATTTACAGAATTCCTATGCTATTAACATATATATTAACTTAGATGTTTTGTTTTGTTTTTGTGGTGTTGAAGATTGGACGTGGGACCTGATTAATGCTAGGTAAGTTCTTTACAACTGAGCTCTACTCCCAGCCCTCCTTTTACTTTTTGAGACAAGGTCTGAGAATCACCTTGCTAGTCTTAAACTCACTGCACACACCAGACAGAACTTTAACTTGTGTTATATTGGACACAGCTTCTTATGTAGCTAGGAGTTGAGGTCTGTATCACCAAGCCTAGCTGTCCATTTTTTAAAAGATACTATATATAAAGTATATATATATATGAATATATTATTTGGAATATAATATGTCTTCTGTATATTTTCACAAATATAAGAGCCATGGAAATAATTTGGCGAATTCACTGAACCACATTACACAAAAATTCACAGGTCTAAGCAGTTTCCCTGAGGACCATATCCTTTGGAACACAGACAACAATATTAATGATGTCTTCTGTCTTCCCTGAGTGTTCTCAAAGTCTTTTTCCTATCATATATGCAAGCTAAGAGCTTTTGAACAAACCTGGAATTTTAAAACTGATTAAATTTATATGCTTTGTTAGCACAAATTCATTATACATAATGGGTTTCACTGTGAATTTTCACGCACATATATAATGAGTTTTGATCACATTTACCCCATTGCCCTCTCTTGACCCTACCCACTCCCACTGATCCCTATTCTTCTTCCCAATTACCAACACATATTTCCATTAATTTGCAGTAGTTCTAGTTTATACCTCCATTTTCTTACTTCTTTAATGAGCAGCAAAGACAAGTTGCACCTCAATTTGATTTTAAACAATTTCCCCTTGTCTCTAAAGTGAGAAAATGTAAAGCGCAATTTATCTTATACTTTATAGCTCAAAAATATACACAAACATTTGTCTACAGTTCAAAATAATATTTTACTTTAATTTTAGTTCTATTACTTTAGAAATGATGCTCCCAGAAGATATTATATGAAAGAGGTTTATTGGATGGAGAAAAGGGGGAAGGAGGGAGACATGATAGGGGAGGGGGAGAGGTGCCCCAATAGAAAAAGGGGAGAGAGCAGAAGACAGGGAGAGAGCAAGAGAAAGAGGTAAGAGGCAAGGGTCCTTTTATCCTAGGCCCCTATGGACAGCCACCAATGATGACATCATAGGTTAGTAGGTAACCTAGAAGCAGGCTGCCTATGCACTAACATTTAGACCGTTGGATTATTTAAGAAATCTTAAGGAAAAAAATTAATCATGTCAGAAAGTGTCAGTTTGGCAGAAAATTAGAATCTGTTTAATATGTTTCTTTTTAGAGTTTTAAATAGCTGAGAGGTTAATGCTGCTCTCATCTGTTGAATTTTTTCTATTATGAGATAAAAGAACAAGAAAGGAAGACCTCTTGCAGCAAAGAAAATTCTGGAGTGTTTTGGTTTCCATGGAAACTGGAAGAAGAGGTTGGTGAGAGGTTCCAGTCACAATGTAGAACGGAGTCTGGTGAGAATCTCAAATCTTTAGGGTATAATACACCATCTTAAAGAGGAATTTTTAAGCTTCAGACAGGATTACATGTGAAGGACTGAAATACAGTGGTATTTCAAGAAGATAGAATAGTTATTCTGTAGCTGAAAAAAAAACATTGCAAACAGGCTATCCATAGAGAGATTTCTGTTGCTAAGAACTCAAAAGTTACCGCAACTAGAAGATGCTGTGTTTCTCTGTGGTGTTATACAGCAAACAAGACTGATGGTGAGCCCCAACGGAACTAGCCTCATTGTAGAAATGATGAGGGTGTTCTTGTGAATTTCTGGACCAATAATTGCCCTTGCATAATTCAGTATCCCTTGGGACATGGAAATTATCCCACAAACTCTGAGCTAACATTCTAAAGAGTCTGGTATTATAAATATCTTTCTGTTTTTAATAGGTAGCTTTTGTTTCTTTACAGTAAACCTTCAGTAAATAAACAATGGCCTGGATTATGTGAGTTAATCAGGTAGACTTGGGGTTTTGGGGTGTTTTTGCTTTTTGTTTGGTTTGGTTTTTAGTACCTTATTGAAACATTGTTATTTAGGGATTGTCCAAAATTAGGAGCTCCAGAAATAAGTGGGATGAATGATGAATATGACTCAAATTACATAAAATAAGAGGGAAGGCAGAGTGAGCAAAGATTAATGTCCAGATGGCATATAGACTTCCTGAGACCTCAATATAAGGAAACAGTCACCAAACGTGTTCACTATGCCTGTCATCCAACTGCCTAGAGGATGCTATGACAGTCTCATTCTTTTCACAAAAATTTCTTTTTACTGTCATTTATATCATTTCAAAATAGACTTAAATTTTTTACAATAATTTTATATTTAAGGACTATTTCAAAGGTAAATAGATTTTCATATACTCTTTGTCCAGTCCATTATATTTACAGTGAAACATGACATGTTCCTTTTAAAGCCCTATTTCAATTACCTTCTCTGTAGAGACATATATATCCACCAGTTTTAGCTATTTCTGTAGTACATTATGCCTTTCAAATATATGCCCATATGCTCAACTATAAACTTCCAGTTTAAATATAATTGATTGACTGTTTGGGATAGAACAAAGGTATGGGTACATTATTCATCATATTATCTGTCGTAATGCTTTCTTGTCTCAGTCACCAAAAAAAAAAAAAAAAAAAGAAAGAAAGGTAAGAAAGAAAAAAAGAAAGAAAGAAAGAAAAGTAAAAACATTATATTTGGGCTGGAGAGATGGCTCAGGGGTTAAGAAGTACTGCCTACTTTTCCAGAGGTCCTAAGTTCAAATCCCAACAACCACATGGTGGCTCACAACCATCTATAATGAGATCTGGTGCCCTTTTCTGGTGTGCAGGCATATATGCAGGCAGAACACTATATACATAATAAATAAATATATAAATAAATAGATTTTTTAAAAAATTCACTATATTCAGTTTTAATATCATTACAATGTTTAAGACAAAATCCGAGGTTCGAAGGTGGCAGCAACCAGCACACACTGTATCTGAGGGACACAAGATCAAAAACTCTGAAATCGGTGAGTGGAGAAGCAGCTGAACATCCACATTGAGGCTTCCTTGGCAAGAAGGAACAATCCGTGAGCTGGGACAGTTTGGATCCAGGTCTCTGGGGACTGAGAATGGTGAATATTTAACCCCCTGCACTTCCCCTTTCCCGAGCATGGGTATCCCTGTTCAGCAAAGTGGCCAACAGTGGCCTCTGCCTCAAGCACAGAGACTGCTTGGCTGAGACTGCAGCGATTGTTCCAAGCACAATCCTCTGTGCTCAGTGACTGAAAAGGCATAGGCTGGCCTCCTATGTGGGTCAGCAGCTAGTCCAAGTATGAACCTTCATGCTCTCAGTGACTGAAACAGCACAGGCTGGTCTCCCAGAGTTGCTGCTGAGGTGGAGCAGCAGCTAGTCCAACCATGTGCTTCCATGCACATTCTGTGACTAAGGCTACAGAGGCATACCTGCCCGGTGGCCAAACAGTGGACACCATCTCCTGCACTCTCATTTGCCCCTGTGGAACCAAGTCTGAAAGTAGAGAACAGGAAGATCCCCTGTGCTTTCTGATTATGCCTGCAAACAAGTGAGTGCACCTTCAAGTAAGTGCTTGCAGAGTCCCAGAAACAGGGTCCCTCTATTCTAGCAGCCAGACATCTGATCCCTCACACGCAAATCCCCACCATGGGCAACATAAGGATCCTTGGGACAGCATTCTCAAAATTGAAGCCCCCGTTCTGTGGGTCTTCCAATGGAGTCCAGGCAAATAATTCCTGGAGTGTAGACAGATCTGAATACCAGGAGGACAGTACAATAGGCCTGTACTATTGTACTGAGGTATTCAGGGCACCAGTGTGTGTGCATTGTGCTTGCGCACAGTGACAGCACCCACACCTTCCCCTCCTGCCTGCACTTAAGCACCATCCTTCAGTCATCTATAAGCTCTAGCTTCCTCTCCCTGAAGGCACACTGCCAAGCACACACCCATGCTTATGCATGTCTACCTGCGACCTTCCTCCCTTAGCTACAGCTGAAACAACAACATCCACTCTCAAACCAGTGGACCTCTCTCATCTTCCCGAAGAGTAATCCAGACAGCAGAGACAGACAGACCTAGTGTGAAGTACAAACTCCAGGAACAGACAGCGAAGGTTAGAGATAAGCAGATGGCTAGAGGTTGGCACAAGAACATATCCAACAAAAATCAGGACAACCAGCAACCCCCAAAATAAATGGATATTTTAATTCATCAGAAACACAGGAAAATTATTTTAAAGCTATACTTATCTAGTTATTAGAGGCACATAAAGAATAAACAAAGCTCTCAAAGAAACACAGGCAAATACAGCCAAACAAATAGAAGCACAAGTAGAGGCACAAGTAGTGGCATATAGAGAAGAAACAAAAAAATGGAGGCCGTCATGGAAAGACAGGAATCCACATTCAAACAGATGAAAGAAATAGTGCAAGACATGAAAACAGATTTAGAATCAATAAAGAAAACACAAACAGAGAAAACCCTGGAGCTAGAAAACTTAGAGAAAAGATCAGGTAAGCATCCCAATAGAATACAAGAGATGGAAGAGAGAATCTCAGGAGCTGAAGATAAAATTGCAGAAATTGATACATCTCTAGAAGAAAAAATAAAATTGGAAAAGTTCCAAACACAAAACCTCCAAGAAATCAAGGATGCCATGAAAATACAAAATCTAAGATTAGTAAGAATAGATGAAAAAGAAGATTCCAGGCTCCAGGGTCCAGAAAATATTTTCAGGAAAATTATAGAAGAAAAATTTCAAAATTACAAAAACACACAAGGGGAGGATCCAAGATGGCAGCCCCAGGAGGACACTGTGTCTGAGGAGCAGGACAGTAGTGTAGGCACAGCGACCGGAAGACTGAGATCTTGGACCTAACACACCAGCATTTGCGACTGCCAGGTGAGCAGAATTCCTACAGTGGGGAAATCAAGTGGAAAAGTCCAAGGAACACCCAGCTATTCCCATGAAAAACTCCGGGGGGTGACAGGCTGCACACAGCCTCACTGGGCACCTAAGCCACCATTTAGGTCTGGGTCACACAGTACCCGGGACAGACTGAGCTTCATCTAGATACCGAGGGCTGCACTGTGCGGGCGCACACCCCTCAGCGCCAACAGCCACCATTTTGGTCTGGGTCACACAGTAGCCGGGACAGACTGAGGTGCCCCCAAATAACATCTCAGATCGTGGTGCTCAGCCCCTGACCCAGAAGGAGGCACCAAGACTCCAGTCTAGAAGAAAGCCCTTAGCAGCAAGCCCAGGTCTGAGCACAGAGCCTCCTGACCAGAGCAGCGCCCCCAGATGCCACCTCAAACCGGGAGACTCAGCCTTTGGCACAGAGTGAGGAGTGAAAACTCCAGACCAGAGGGGAGACCAGCCGGTGGTGCTCACAGCTTCTAGCACAGAGCACTAAGCTGGGAACACAGATCCCACAACAGACTTCAACTGAGGCCACAACACACACTATCAAACCACTAGAACTCCCTGATCTGCTTGAAGAATACTCCTGACACAAGAGATTGACAATTCCAGTCTGAAGTTCAGCCTTAAATCACAAACAGCTCCTTGATTATATATAAACAACTGTTCAGAGATTGGCATAAGAACTCAGCCAACAATAATCAGGACACCATGGGCCCACCAGAAACACCCAAAAGCAATAGAGATTTTAATTCAGCGGAGACATACAAAAATTATATTAAAGCTATGATTATGCAGATATTAGAGGGACAAAAAGAGGAAATGAACAAGGCCCTCAAAGAAGTTAAGAAGGATTTAATTGACCACATACAGGAACAATTAAAGATAGACAGAGAGGAAAAAACCAAAATAGGAGACACAGTCAATCAGATGAAGGAAATGATACAAAGCATGAAAGCAGAATTAGAATCTATGAAAAAGACACAAACGGAGAAGAACCTGGAACTGGAGAACTTAGAGAAAAGATCAGGAACCACAAAGGTAAGCATCACCAATAGAATATAAGAGATAGAAGAGAGAATCTCGGGAGCTGAAGATACGCTAGCTGAAATGAATTCCTCAATCAAGGAAAAAATAAAATCTGAAAAGTCCCAAACACAAAACATCCAAGAA
>JAQQSO010007199.1:0-10786 GCA_028658305.1 Pachyuromys duprasi | reverse complement strand
ACCCAAACACAAAAGAATTTACCTTCTTCTCAGCAACTCATGGAACCTTCTCCAAAACAGACCATATAGTTGGTCACAAAGCAAGCCTCAACAGATACAAGAAGATTGAATTAATGCCTTGTATCCTACCTGATCACCATGGACTAAAGCTGGACCTCAACAACAGAAATAGCAAAAAGTCTACACACACATGGAAACTGAACAACTCACTACTCAATGATAGCTGGGTCAGGGAAAAAATAATGAAAGAAATTAAAGTCAGAAATAAATGAAAATCAAGGTACAACATACCCAAACGTTTGGACACAATGAAGTCAGTGGTAAGAGGAACGTTCATAGCTCTAAGTGCCATCAAGAAGAAATTCGAAATATCTCATTCAAGCAATTAATGGCTCACCTAAAAGCCCTAGGGACAAAAATGAAGCAGACACACCAAAGAAGAGTAGACAGCTGAAAATAATCAAAGGCAGGACTGAAATTAATACATTAGAAACAAACAATTCAAAGAATCAATGAAAGTAAGAGCTGGTTCTTTGAGAAAATCAACAAGATAGAAAAATCTTTAGCCATATGTAACTAAAGGCAGTATACATATTAACAAAATCAGAAATCAAAAAGAGTACATGGTGGACTCGGACAAGATGGCAGTGCAAGGAGGACTCTGCTTCTGAGCTGCAGAACAACATTTTTGGTACAGCCACCAAGGGACTGAACTCTGGGCACTAAAACAACAGCAATCTGGTTTTCCAGGTGAGAGGAAGACCCAAGGTGCAGGAACCGGCCCGGTCCATTCCCAGGACACCCAGCCAGAACCCTGGAGAGATTCCCCAATCGTGCAGGTCATCAGACCAGAATCACAGGCCTGCATGACCTGATCCCCTTCCCAGGCTGAATGGTGGGCACAGAAAACACCATTTATTGGAGTCCCAGTGGTGAGAAAAATCCACAGGGAAGGAAGGAAACAGGACAGACCTAGGTTACTCACCCTTCCCAGGGAAAAGATCTCTCAGAATGGCGGACTTACACACTGAACTAGCCTCCACCGCCGAACAGGAGACTCACAGAGATGTGCTGTGCGCCCAACTCTCACTTACAAAAGAACTGTGTACCCAGAATAACATAGTCTCTGGTGCCCGGTCGGGAGAAAACCCCACAGGGAAGGAAGAAAACAGGGACTGAACTAGGGTACCCAGAATCTCCCTGGTAAAGGTCCCCTAGATGTGCAGGCGCTCAAGGTCAGCACAGAGACCTGCTGGAGCACCACCTATGATTCACAGACAGATCTGTGCGACCTAGAGCCAGACCCTGAGTTTCCCTGTCCCGAATTGGTGAATCAAGGGGCTGTGGAACCCAAAACAACCATACGAGGAGCCCAGGGAAAAGGGGCACAAAACCTGATCTGAGTCCAATAGGACACAGGTCAACTGCGGTCATCTCCGTGGACTTCTCCTGGGGAATCGATTCCCGAGCACTTCCTCCCAATGGACAGAAGCAGAAGCCAACTTAGCCAAGCCTGCAGCAGAGGAAGCAGGGGGGTGATACAGCAGTCAGCAGGAAAGCAGCATCGAAGGTACCCCTAACAGCAGTGAAGCAGAGGAGTCAGCCCACAGTGCACACAGCAACTTGCAATGAGCACAGGCTGCACTTTCCAAGCACAGGTCTCCAGCAAACACCACAGGCTTATCTTAGGGGAAAGCTGCTGAGGAAGCAGAGAGCGCTTCCCAACTCAGAGAGCAGAGTGCAGCCTGCTGGTCATCCAACTTCCAGCACAAAACTCTGGGCCAATTGCACAGAGTCCACAACTGAACACGTGCCACCCCCACAGTGCCAGCTGCAGAACTCAGAGTCAAGCCTTCTGACCCTGCCTTAATCTGTAGACCACCAGGTATCCTGGAAACCTGATCAGGAACAACTGAAGCAACAACACACACTTCAAACCTCTGGTCCCCACTGATCTTCCTGAAGAATTCTACAGACACCACAGTAAGATGATTCCAGTCCAAAGGTCAGACTTGAGGAAGAAACAGAGAACATTGTATATAAGCAATGACCAAAGGACAACATAACAACAAACAGGACACCACGGCACCACCAGAATCACCGAAAACTAGTGGATATTTTAATTCAGCAGAAATTCAGGAAAATGACTTTAAAGCTATGATTATCCGGATAACTCAGGAATGAAAAGAGGAAATGAACAGAGCTCTCAAAGAAATTCAAAAGAATATAATGGCACAAGTAAAGGAACAATTAGAAAAATATGGAGAGGAAACAAATACAAAAATAGGCGCCAACTTCGATCAGATGAAGGAATTGGTGCAAAGCATGAAAACAGAATTAGAAACTATAAAGAAAACCCAAACAGAGAAAAACCTGGAACGGGAGAACTTAGAGAAAAGATCAAGAACCACAAAGGTAAGCATCACCAATAGAATACAAGAGATGGAAGAGAGAATCTCAGGAGCTGAAGATACACTTGCTGAAACTATTTCCTCACTCAAAGACAAACTAAATCAGAACAGTTCCAACACAAATCATTCAAGAAATCAAGGA
Source organism: Pachyuromys duprasi (assembly GCA_028658305.1). Classification (NCBI taxonomy): domain Eukaryota; kingdom Metazoa; phylum Chordata; class Mammalia; order Rodentia; family Muridae; genus Pachyuromys; species Pachyuromys duprasi. Next base: position 8,233 of record JAQQSO010007199.1, on the reverse strand, counting down.
TGCCATGAAAAGATGAAACCTAAGAGTAATTGGAATAGATGAAAAAGAAGACTCCAGGTTCCAAGGACCAGAAAATATTTTAAAGAAAATCATAGAAGAAAATTTCCCTAATTTAAAGAAAGAGATGTCCATAAACATACAAGAACCCTACAGAACACCAAATAGACCAGAAAAGAAATACCTCATGTCACATCATAGTCAAAACACTAAACCTACAAAACAAAGAAAAATTATTAAAGGCAGTAAGGGAAAAGGGTCAAGTAACATAGGAAGGGAGACCTATCAGAATCACTCCAGACTTCTCATCAGAAACTATGAAAGCCCGAAGGGCATGGGCAGAAGTCATGCAGTCTTTAAGGGAACACAGATGCCAACCAAGAATACTATACCCACTAAAGCTTTCAATCAACATAGATGGAGAAAACAAAATTTTCCATGACAAAACAAAATTCAAGCAATACCTACACAGCAACCCAGCCCTACAGAAGATACTAGAAGGAAAACTCCAATCCAACGAAAACAACTACACGAAAGAAAATATAGCATACAGACAATCTCACAGCAAAAATTAAAAGGGGAAAAAAGCAATGAATCATAGTAAGACCACCAACTCCACAATAAAAGGAACCCAACAGTCATTGGTCACTACTATCTATCAACATTAATGGACTCAACTATCCAATAAAAAGACACAGACTAACAGAATGGTTGCGGAAACAGGATCCAATATTCTGCTGCATCCAAGAAACACATCTATGCAACAAGGATAAACACTACCTCAGAGTAAAGGGCTGGAAAAATGTGTTTCAAGCAAATGGACCCAGAAAACAAGCTGGGGTAGCGATCCTAGTATCTAATAAAATAGACATTGAAGCAAAAGTATTCAAAAAAGATGAAGAGGGCCACTTCCTTCTCATCAAAGGAACATCCCAACAGGAAGACATCTCAATTTTGAACATATATGCCCCAAATACAAGACCAGCTACATTTGTAAATAAAACATTACTAAAGCTGAAATGTCACATAGATCCCAACACCTTAATAGTGGGAGACTTCAACACTCCACTCTCACCAAGAGATAGATCATCCAGTCAGAAGCAAAACAGGCACTCACAGAGACCCTGAATCAAAGGTATCTAATAGATGTCTACAGAACTTTTCATCCAAAATCAAGAGAGTACACCTTCTTTTCAGCACCACATGGAAGCTTCTCCAAAACAGACCATATAGTTGTTCACAAAGTAAACCTCAGCAGATATAAGAAGATTTAAATAATCCCTTGTATCCTATCCTACCATCACAGTCTAAAGCTGGACCTCAACAACAACAGAAACAGCAAAAGGCCTGCACATACATGGAAACTGAACAACTTGCTACTCAGTGACAGCTTGGTGAGGGAAGGAATAAAGAAAGAAATTAAAGACTTCATAGAATTCAATGAAAATGAAAACACAACGTACCCAAACCTATGGGACACAATGAAGGCAGTGTTAAGAGAAAATTTCAGGGGAGATACAAGATGGCTACCACGAGAGGAAACTGTGACTGAGGAGTAGAACAGCAGTAACAATGCAGCTACCAGGAGACTGAACTCTGGTACCTAAAACACCAGCATTTGTGATTGCCAGGTGAGCAGAACTCCTACAGTGAGGAAATCAAGTAGGAAAATCCTAGGGACACCTAGTTATTCCCCTGATAAAAGTCAGGGTAACTGGCTGCTCATAGCCCTGATCTGAACTAACAGCCGCACTGGGCGCAAACAGCTGCCAAACCAGACTGGGTCATACAGTCTCTGGGCCAGACTGAGAAGGGCCTGGGTACCATTTCGACTGCCCTGTATCCAGCTGGCACACAGCGATCGGCTCTGCCAGCAACCACCTCAGTCCCAGTGTGTGTCCACAGGCCAGACTGAGAGGGTCTAGGGTACCATTTCAACTGACCTGCATCCAGCTGGCACACACCACTCAGATCTGCCAGCAACCACTCCAGACCGTGTGTATGTGTCCCCAAACACCACCTCAGACCGTGGTGTACAGCCCCTGGCCCAGAAGGAGGTGCCAAGTCTCCAGTCCAGAGGAGAGCCCTTAGCAGCAAGCCCAGGTCGGAGCGTGGAGCCTCCTGACCAGAGCAGCACCCCAGCTGACATCTCAAACCAGGACACTCAACCTCTGGCACAAAGTGAGGAGTCAAGCCTCCAGACCAGAGGGATGACCAGCCGGCGGTGCTCACATCTTCTAGCACAGAGCATGAAGCCAGGCACACAGAGCCCACAACAGACTTCAACTGAGGCACAACACAAACTATCAAACCACTGGAACTCCCTGATCTTTTTGAAGAATACTCCTGACACAAGAGATTGTCAGTTCCAGTCTGAAGTTCAGCCTTAAACCACGAACAGCTCCTTGATTATATATAAACAAATGCCCAGAAGTCGACATAAGAACTCACCCAACAAAAATCAGGACACCATGGCCCCACCAGAAACACCCAAAAGCAATGGAGATTTTAATTCAGTGGAGACACAGGAAAATTATGTGAAAGCTATGATTATGCAGATATTAGAGGAACAAAATGAGGGACAAAAAGAGGAAATGAACAAGGCCCTCAAAGAAATTCAAAAGACTTTAACTGCCCACATAGAGGAACAATTAAAGATATACAGAGAGGAAACAACCAAAATAGGAGACACAGTCAATCAGATGAAGAAAACAATACAAAACATGAAAACAGAATTAGAATCTATAAAGAAGACACAAAGGGAGAAGAACCTGGAACTGGAGAACTTAGAGAAAAGATCAGGAACATCAAAGGTAAGCATCATCAATAGAATACAAGAGATGGAAGAGAGAATCTTGGCAGCTGAAGAACTCTGGCTGAAATGGATTCCTTACTCGAGGAAAAAATAAAATCTGAAAAGTCCCAAACACAAAACATCCAAGAAATCAAGGATGCCATGAAAAGACTAAACCTAAGAATAATTGGAATAGATGAAAAAGAAGACTCCAGGCTCCAAGGACTGAAAAATATGTTTAAGAAAATCATAGAAGAAAAATTTCCCAACTTAAAAAAAGAAATAAACATACAAGAAGCCTACAGAACACCAAATAGACTAGACCAGAAAAGAAATACCTCTTGTCACATCATAGTCAAAACATTAAACCTACAAAACAAAGAAAAAATATTAAAGGCAGCAAGGGAAAAGGGTCAAGTAACATACGAAAGTAGAACGATCAGAATCACACCAGACTTCTCATCAGAAACTGTGAAAGCCAGAAGGGCTTGGGCAGAAGTCATGCAGTCTTTAAGGGAACACAGATGCCAACCAAAACTACTATACCCAGCGAAGCTTTCAATCAACATAGATGGAGAAAACAAAATTTTCCACAACAAAACAAAATTTATGTAATACCTACACAGCAACCCAGCCATAAAGAAGGTACTGGAAGGAAAACATCAGTACAACGAAAACAACTACACCAAAGAAAACATAGGATACAGATAATATCCCAACGACAACAACAACAAAGAAGCAATGAATCATAGTAAGACCACCAATTCCACAATAAAAGGAACTAACTGTCATTGGTCACCATTATCTATCAACATCAATGGACTCAACTCTCCAATAAAAAGACACAGACTAACAGAATGGTTGCAGAAACAGGATCCAACATTCTGCTGCATCCAAGAAACACACCTATGCAAGAAAGATGAACACTACCTCAGAGTAAAGGGCTAGAAAAATATTTTCCAAGCAAATGGACCCAGAAAACAAGCTGGGGTAGCAATCCTACTATCTGATAAAATAGATTTTCAACCAAAGTTAATCAAGAAAGATGAGGAGGGGCACTTCCTTCTCATCAAAAGAAAATTCCAACAGGAGGACATCACAATTTTGAACATTTATGCCCCAAATACAAGACCACCAACATATGTAAATCAAACATTATTAAAACTGAAATCACACATTAATCCCAACACCCTAATAGTGGGAGACTTCAACCCTCCACTCTCACCAAGGGACAGATCATCCGGTCAGAAGCAAAACAGAGAAACAAGGGCACTCACAGACACCCTAAATCAAATGGACCTAATAGATGTCTACAGAACTTTTCACCCTAGATCACAAGAGTATACCTTCTTTTCAGCACTTCATGGAACCTTCTCCAAAATAGACCATATAGTTGGTCACAATGCAAGCCTCAGCAGATATAGGAAGATTGAAATAATCCCTTGTTGCAGCCAGCCCTGAGGAGACAGGATAAGCTGGGGTTGGATGGAAGGGAAGGAGGTCCTCCCCTGTTGGTGGACTTGGAGGGGGCGGGGAGGAGGGAGATGAGGGAGGGAGTGGGAGGGTAGGAGGGAATGATGGAGGGGGCTACGCCTGGGATTCAAAGTACCTAACCTGTGATTGAGATAAAAATAAATAAATTTTAAAAAACTGTAAAAAAACAAAAAACAAAAAACATATAATAGTAACAGACTCTGTTTTTGGACAGTGACAATAGTTACATGAATTAGTGTAGCTAGAAATGGCAGAAACTATGATTGACACTGTGTCATACCGCATTATATAATAATAATGTTGTTATTACTACCGGTATGAAATATCTAAAGTGGTAGACTATCCTTAAGACCATTGCTACCCTGAACTGAGTGGTGTCTGGATCTTTCAGACCTTTCTGGGCCACTGCTTTTATGCCTTTTCATGACTATAAGTTAGCTCTGTGGTACTTGTAAAGTTTCATCCATCTTTAGCAACACCTACTTATATACTTGTATATCTATTTCTCACTGGGAAAAAAAATAAAGCTTTTCTTGTTCATTAACTTTTCAAAAAAAAAAGGAAAAAGGAAATAATCCCTTGTATCCTATCTGACCACCACAGTCAAAAGCTGGACCTCAACAACAACAGAAATAGCAAATGGCCTGCACATATATGGAAAGTAAACAACTTTCTACTCAAGGACAGCTTGGTTAGGGAAGAAATTAAGAAAGAAATTAAAGACTTCCTAGAATACAAGGAAAATGAAAGCACAACATACCCAAACTTATGGGACACAATGAAGGCAGTGCTAACAGGAAAGTGCATAGCACTAAGTGCCTTCAGGAAGAAATTTGAAACATCTCATACAAGCAACTTAATGTCCCAACTGAGAGCTCTAGAAAAAAAGAAGCAGATAAGCGCAAGAGGAGCAGACGGCTGGAAATGATTAAACTCAAGACTGAAATCAATCAATTCGAAACAAATAAAACTATTCAAGGAATCAATGAACCCAAGAACTGGTTCTTTGAGAAAATCAACAAGATAGACAAACCCTTACCCCAAATAACAAAAAGACAGAGAGAAACAATCCAAATCAACAAAATCAGAAATGAAAAGGGGGACATAACTGCATACATGAGGAAATCCAAGTAATCATTAGGTCTTACTACAAAAACCTATATGCCACAAAATTTGAAAATCTAAATGAAATAGATGATTTTCTTGATAGATTCCATCTACCTTAATTAAGTCAAGATCAGGTTGAAAAACTGAATAGACCAATATCCCCCAAGGAAATAGAAGCTGTCATGAACAGTCTCCCTTCCAAAAAAAGCCCTGGGCCAGATGGATTCAGTGCAGAATTCTAAAAGACCTTCAAAGAAGTGCTAACTCCAATTCTCTCTAAACTATTCCATGAAATAGAAACAGTAGGAACATTACCAAACTCATTCTATGAAGCCACAGTCACCTTGATACCTAAACCACACAAAGATCCAACAAAAAAAGAGAACTTCAGACCTATCTCTCTTATGAACATTGACGCAAAAATACTCAATAAAATACTTGCAATCAGAATCCAAGAACACATAAAAGATATCATCCACCATGACCAAGTAGGCTTCATCCTAGGCATGCAGGGGTGGTTCAATATATGCAAATCCATCAATGTGATCCACCATATAAACAAACTGAAGGAGAAAAACCACATGATCATCTCCTTAGATGCTGAAAAGTCTTTTGACAAAGTCCAACATCCAGTCATGTTTAAAGTCCTGGTGAGATCAGGGATAAAAGGCACATACCTAAACATAGTTAAGGCAATATACAGCAAGCCTATAGCCAACACCAAACTCAATGGAGTGAAAGTTAAATCAATCCCACTGAAATCAGGAGCAAGGCAAGGCTGTCCACTGTCTCTATAACTCTGTAACATAGTACTTGAAATCCTAGCTAGAACAATAAGACATCTAAAGGAGATCTAGGCGATACAAATCAGAAAGGAAGAGGTCAAAGTATCCCTATTAGCAGATGATATGTTAGTGTACATGAGTGATCCCAAAAATTCAACCAGAGAACTCCTTCAACTGATAAACACCTTCAGCAAAGTGGCAGGATAAAAAATCAACTCAAAAAAATCAGAAGCCCTCCTATACACTAAAGACGAAAAGGCCGAGAAAGAAACTAGGAAAACAACACCCTTCACAATAGCCACTAATAACATAAAGTACCTTGGGTGTTTCTAACCAAGGAAGTCAAAGATCTGTTTGAGAAAAACGTCAACTTTCTGAAAAAAGAAATTGAAAAAGATATCAGAAGATGAAAAAATCTCCCGTGCTCATGGATTAGTAGGATTAACATACTGAAAATGACCATATTGCCAAAAGCAATCTATACATTCAATGCAATTCCCATCAAAATACCTTCACCATTCTTCAGAGACCTTGAAAGAAAAATTCGCAACTTCATATGGAGAAACAAAAAAACCCAGAATTCCCAAAATGATCCTATACAACAACAGATCATCTGGAGGTGTCTCCATCCTGGATCTCAAGCTGTACTACAGAGCAATAGTCATAAAAACTGCATGATATTGGCATAGAAACACAATAGTGAATCAATGGAACCAAATAGAAGACCCAGAAATAAACCCACACACCTATGGAAACTTGATTTTTGATAAAGGAGCTAAATCCATCCAATGGAAAAAAAAAGACAGCATCTTCAACAAATGGTGCTGGACCAACTGGATGTGTATATGCACAAAAAATGAAAATACATCCATATTTATCACCCTGCACAAAACTAAAATCAAAGTGGATCAAAGACCTCAACATAACACCAGATACATTAAATTGGTTAGAAGAAAAAGTGGGAAAGACCATAGATCTCGTTGACACAGGAGACTACTTCCTGAACAGAACACCAACAGCACAGGCTCTAAGATCAACAATCAATAAATGGGATCTCATGAAACTGAAAAGCTTCTGTAAAGTGAAAGACACTGTCATCAAAACCAAACGACAGACTAACCCTGTATCTGACAGTGGGCTAATATGCAGTATATATTAAGAACTCAAGAAGTTAAAAAGCAACAAATCAAGTAATCCAATCAAAAAATGGGGTATGGAGCTAAACAGAGAACTCTCTGTAGAGAACTGTAGAATGGCAGGAAAACACTTAAGGAAATGCTCAACGTCCTTAGCCATCAGGGAGATGCAAATCAAAATGACCCTGAGATTTCACCTTACACCTGTCAGAATGGCTAAGATAAAAAACTCAAGTGGCAACACATGCTGGAGAGGATGTGGAGAAAGAGGAACTCTCCTCCATTGCTGGTGGGAATTTAAACTCGTACAGCCACTCTCGAAATCAATTTGGCATTTTCTTAGACAATTAAGAATAGTGATTCCTCAAGATCCAGCTATACCACTCCTAGTCATATATCCAAAAGATGTTCAAGTAACAAGGACATTTGCTCAACTACGTTTGTAGCTGCCTTATTCGCAATAGCCAGAACCTGGAAGCCACCCAGATGTCCCTCAGTTGAGGAATGGATACAGAAATTGTGGTACTTTTACACAATGGAATACTACTCAGCAATTAAAAATGAGGAAACCATGAAATTTGCAGGCAAATGGTGGGACCTGGAAACAATCATCCTGAGTGAGGTATCCCAAAAACCGAAAGATGCACATGGTATATACTCACTTATATAGATCTATAAGATAGGATAAACATACTGAAATCTATACACCTAAAGAAGGTGAACAAGAAAGATGACCTGGGGTAAGAGGATTAATACTCACTTAGAAAGTCAAATGGGATCGACATTGGATGTAGGAGTAAACATGTAGCAGGACAAGAGCCGGCCACAGAGGGCCTCGAAAAAACTCTTCCTAGCAGGGTATCAAAGCAAATATTAAGAAATATAACTAACCTTTTGGCAATGTGCAGGGAATCATATGA